>JANHGC010008421.1:7494-18895 GCA_027560395.1 Boaedon fuliginosus
TGCATTCATCATCTTCAGGCTGGTACTTCAGGCTGGTACCAGGCTGAAGACCAGCCTGAAGTACCAACCTGAAGATACGAGTGCGACCTTGTTGAAACGTCGCCAAGATACTTCCAATTTTACATGGGAGAAAACCCGAGCAACCAAAGACTTACATACAAACACCCGCGAAAACCTCAGAAAACAAATATGTGTATGTGTGTGTATGTATATATACATACATACATACATACATACACACATACGCACACGCACACACACATTTTTACAATGTTACCTCTCTCTCCCTCCACCCCGCACCCTATTTGTATACTAGATATTTGTGCAGTTTTAACTGCCATCATCTCCTAATCCTGATTGTGCAATTATTTTATGGTCTGCCTTTCATATAAGGTTATTATTGTTTTTGGAATGTGACTGACCTTCTAATAAAGATAGGGAATTGCATTTAATGGAAAGCTTAATTTCTATGCTACATTGTATATAGTAATTTGCTTTTTTGGGATAATCTAGAAATGCTATAAAATGCACTTTGTTGTATTATGCAATGTACAAAGACTGTAGCTTTTAATTTTTTTATGTATTCGATAAGTATCCACAGCATAAAGTACTAATACATTATTAAGAGTTTCTGATCACAAATCTGTAGTCTGTTAAATAGATGGCTTTTTCTTGTTCCTCTCTTTACAACCAACTAGGCAGCAAACAGATTTACTATTCTGCAGTTTGGAAGTCATTCTAGAAATTTAATTCAAAGATTATTTGTTTCTACCGGTAGAAATATAGTGGAATATTTTTAAAGCATATAAAGTAGTTTTCTATTGATTTGGTATTGAATCAGCAATTGTTAGATTATTTTTATGGTAATTTTATTGAACACTACAATGTAAAAGATAAGAACTTATAGAAACTAAAAAAATAAAAGGTTAAAAGAAAAATACATAACAGATAGCAAAAGAGCAAAAAGACAAATAACAAACAACAAAAAACCTAAAACTTTTCTCTCTAGGTACTGTAATTAAATGTAAAAGGAAAATGTCTTCCTCTCCTTTCCCAATTGAATAAGTACTTTAGTACATAAAACAATCCAAGACTTTATGCTAAACTGGCGAGCATACTTTCTAATTTCTTTGTGCTTTGTCTACCAATTGAATCCTTCATCTTACACCTCTAATGGAACTTCCTATTTTAAAACAATGCGTTTAGGGATTAGAGTGCACTTCCATATCAATTGGTTTAATTTTGTGTGGTACAGGGAGCTACCAAGGGATTCAGGAGCTACTGGCAGATACACAATGTATCTTTCATAGTACTGCTCATAATGGCAAGAGTGTGCTTGTTTATTCACAAGAATAATACTAATTCTGCTTTGTTGGCACACTATACTTTATTTGTATTTATTTAATGTAAAAAGATAGAAAGGAAATAGAAGTATAAAAGCAGTGAGAACAAACATGGATTTCTCCATATAATCTATTATTCATGGTTTATTAATGTAATCAAATTTATAAAATATAAGGTAGGTTTTGAGACCCCCTGAGGCTGGATAAATTAGGTAAAATGAATTGAATATATAAACAGAATGAGAACGTTATACAGAATTTTACTCTTTATCCCACATCTGTAAAATAGCAAGTATAATTGTCTTAGTCCTTCGTGCGAGCCAGGGCTGAAGGTCTATGTTGGGAGGAGAACGTAACTAATTTTAACTAAATATTTTTTTATTCCCCTCTCCATCCTAGTGGAGTGAGACAAAGTAAATCTCTCACTTTATGTCCCAAATAATTCATAAGTTGATAATTACATGTTGTCAATTACTTTTTTTGCTTCCAAATATCAGATGATGTCAGACTTGCATTATTAAACAGGAAAAGATTGACTCCCTGTCACCCTTTTGCTGGTCACTATTAGCAGTATAATTGTGCTTTCAAACTTTTTGTGAAGATACATTTGGACTTCTGAAATTGATTATGCCTACTGTCCCAGCTTTTGCCTAATCTAACACCATTGAAATAACCTTCAAGCCCAAGGCATTAGAATTATTCTGTAGATTAGAATTCAAAAGTACCAATGTAAAAGGAAATGTTCATAGTGCCACAATCCTGATGAATTTACATAGAAACATTGTATGCCAGTGAAAATTATTTGTGAGACATACTGCCATTTGTCTGTTAGTCATTAACAAAGTCCCTTAACTGCAATGCATACCTTATATGGATTTATAGTTTTATAAAAAAAATGATAATGACAACCATGACTGTATGTCGCTCTATTTTCTGTACTAGAAAATATTTTTTTTCATTTGTATGATTCACGAAGAATATTCAATAGAATGTATTTGACTAAATCCAGCAGATTTATTATTCTTTAGCTTCATCTCTCATAGTATTTTGGCTTGGAAGCTTCTTTTTGACCTGCCAATCGTCTTCATAAATGAAATGACTGGTTGCAAATACTTTATAAGATGACAATTGCATATCATCAATTACTTTCTTTGCTTCCAAGGATTTAATAAGGATGCCAGGAATAATAGCTTACCTCTTAGTCACAATTTGGTGAAACATGCCTACAGCTGACATTGATCAAAGACGAATTAAAATTATTGCCTATTACTTTACAGTGCTGCCAAACTTCTGGACAAGAATATATTTACTGTCAACACCGCAAATCCACTGCTTCCTTCTTCTGCAAGTCTTCAGCTGGCTCAGCTTCAAGCACAGCTTACACTACACAGACTAAAATTGGCTCAGACAGCAGTCAACAACAACACAGCAGCTGCAACTGTCCTGAACCAGGTTCTTTCTAAAGTGGCCATGTCTCAGCCACTTTTCAACCAATTAAGACACCCTTCCATGTTTAATACCCTTTCAGGACCTGCTGGAGGTCCTGGGGCCACAAATACTAGGTTTCCATCTGGTGGAATACATTTTCCAACACAGAATCCACCTTTGGCGGCCCATGGTGGAACCTTGGGGTCAGTAAGTAATCTTCCAAATCAAAATGTCAATACTGTAGTCCTAAACCCCTTTGGGGGTGTAATTTCTCAAACAACTGGACAACAAGCTGTATCTATGGGTTTAAATAAAACTAGTGCCTCCTCTACCACAGGTGGATTTTATGATTACAATAAACAGCTTTTCCCCTCTGATGCTGGACAATGCTGTCAACAGAGCTTTGTAACCAGTGGTTCTCATCCAGTCCCTGTTTCATCTGGAAATGGAATGTCTGAAGGTCAACTGGGATTTAAGAAAGAGTTTTATGGAGCTGTGTCTAAAGGCCAGCATACAACCTGTACACAGTCTTTGACATTTGGTGCTGACTCACAAAATTCTCATCAGAATCAAAAAGGAAAGATGGGTTCTACAGTAGATGAAAGAGATACAAGCAATCAATGGGAAAATCCTTCTACTTTCTCTAGCCAAAATAAAACTGACATTGTGCCCAATGCCAACATGTGGTCATCAACAAATGTCCCATACAAAGTAAGGAGTGATCTCTATAACCCTGAAGAACCAACACCAGATACAAAATTTAGTGCTGGTACTCCATGTTTTTTCAGCAGAATTAAAAATGGTAAACAAAATTACAGTAACTCACAAACAAGACAGAAGCAGGAACCTGTTACTTCTGGATTGCCAATGAGGCCTCTTCAGTCCCATGAATTAAATGACTTTCATAGTATTGCACCTCTTTGCTTCCCCCACATTTGTACCTTGTGCAGTAAGAAGGTATTTGATCTTAAGGTAAGTTTTTTTCAGATTTGGTCCTTCTTAGTAAATTTTCTCTTTCCAGATAGTATGTGTTTCATTGCTTAAGAACTATGGTATTACACCTGGGTTGGTTTATCAATAAAATCACAGCATCATATTTTTTTCTAACAGGATATATGTATCTTTAATTTTAAAAATGATAAAATAAATTTATATCCACAATCACAAGGTTTTTATCTTTATATGCTCTTCATCTTGCCATGGTACTATTGTAATTACTATTATAATTAATATTTCTGATACTATTCTACATGCATATGCATTTAATATTTATTTATTTATTTATTTATTTATTTATTTATTTATTTATTTATTTATTTATTTATTGAGATTTATACCCCCTTCTCTTCCCCGGTCAAGGGGAACTCGAAGCGGCTAAATATCTTATTAATGTTTGTAAAATGAAAAAATGAAATGTCATTAGAATTGCCTAGAGAATTTTAATTTGGTTAGAATAACTGGTATTTCATTCTATCTATCTTGTTCTTTTAATTGAGGACTGGGATCAGCACATTAAAGGAAATCTTCATATTCAGAATTGCTTGGCTTTCTCAGAGAAGTGAGTAGTTGAAATATATATCAATGCTTTTAATTATTTCACAGTCATCTTTATTCTCTTATATTTGTAAGTAGTGTATGAATATATATCTTCATACATACATACTTACTCATTCTCAGAAAACAATATAAGAGAATTTTTTTTCAAAAGAAAAAGAAAAAAATCTATCATTGTGACTGATAGTCCATGACAAATGTAATATTAAGATGTAGCTTTGAAAGTGGGATTTCTACTTGCCTAAACTGGGTTCCATACTGATGGATGATCTCCCCTAATCATTTTGTGTAGATGTTAAACAGGAGAGGTGAAAGGCTTAAACCCGGAGCAATCCACTTTACAAGACCCTAAGGCATGACCTCTCTTTCCTCACCCACCCTGTCTGGCATGTTTGCAAAGGAAGGAGAACCACCACAACACATTGCCTCATACTCCCAAACCTGAAGTTGGTCCAGGATACCATGGTCAATGATATCGAAAGCCAGGGACAGATCCAGTAAGGTCAGAACGGTTATACCTCCTCCATCCCAAACCTTCTAAAAGTCATCAACAAGTATAACTAATGCCGTTTCAGTTCTGTGCCCTGGACCGAACTGAATTGAAAAGATTTTAGATAATCTGCCTCATCCAGGGCGCACTGTAGTTGTGTACCAACCTTCTCAGTAACCTTCCCTAAAAAAAGGAAAGGTTGAAGACTGAATGAAAGTTGTTAAACACTGTTGAGTCCAAACAAGGCCTCTCAAGAAGGGGGCACAACACTGCCTCCTTCAAAGAATCACTTTTGATGGTGATATGGGGAGAAAATTTAATAAATAAATAAATCAGATGGCACCACCCCTTCTTGAAAAGAGGCATTAATAAGTGCTTGGACCCAACAACATACTACCTCCTGGGTGGCCTTTATCAATTAAAAGGGCATGGGCAACTAGCTTCAGCTCCTCCCAGATAAGACTCAGATGTAACTCTGTCACATCCAAAAGATCTGCTCAGCCAGAGCTCAACTCCAAGGAAAGTTAGGCAACTTTTATCTGACAAATGTCACAGCAATCCTCCAATGGTTCACCCAACTTCTCCTTGCCTAAGAGGGACCTGGCCACCCAAAACAGGACTGCTGGGTGGTGGTTGTAGGTGCGATGAGAGTAGAGAACTAGTTACACGAAATTGCTTTTATTGTCACAAGTTGGGTATTTCCTGTGCTCAGTCAGTCCCATTCTTTGTCTTCCTCCAGTAGTGCTTGAGATGTCTCATGTCATTTCTTGGAACTGGTCTGTAAACCATGGTGTTCTATGAGATCTATGTAGACAGAGACTCTGGTTCATGGCCCCCATCATCTGCTTATTCCAAGCTGTGACCAGGTCTCTACTGAGCTTTTAGCCAGAGTTTCTGGAAGAACCTCACATTCCCTTTAAAACACACAGGGTCTATCAGGTGCATGGGTAGTCCAATTGAATAGACTTCACTTGCCTGAGATAGGAGGTGGCTGTGCAGAATTCTAGGGCCAAGAGAACATGGTCCCTCCATGACAAGGAATTGACATTAATGTCCCACAAAACCAGATCATAACACCACTGTCAAGAAAAACACAAGGTCTAATGAGTGACACCCCCCCCTCCATGAGAATAAGACCATAGATAAGTTGGACCAGGTCCATGTTTGCCATGGTGACCATGATTTCCTGCACTACCTCAGACTCCTGCCCCATAGCAGCAGATTGAAATCCCCTTATACTATGCCAAGGGAACAGGTCTGGCAGCCCAGACAGAGTCCAAGAATGCAGACAGACATGCTGCTACACTGCACAGTGGAAGATAATTGAGTAACAAAGCATACTGCTCCCTATGGCCCAACCTCACAAAAGGTCTTACATCCATGATATTGGGAGCAGGACAGATTGCAGATAGTCTACTACATATATTTTTGTGAATAGTCTAACTACACTGTTCTTAACAAAAGCATAATGAATCTTCACTGAATTCAGATACAATACTCTTGTATCTGAATTCAGTTTATGCTTCAGTTTCATCTATATTTTAATTATAACTCTAACCATTTATTTTGTATTTTCCAGGTCTTTTCCATGGTTATTTATTGGTTGAAATTTTTTAAAAGATTCCAAGAATAGCCAGTAGTACTAACTTAATGTTAACTTTGATGCTTAAAATAATTTCATAATTTCTGTTACTGGTATGGTATTATTATTGTATTTCTTCAGGGTAACATATGTGGTAACTAAACTCATTAAGGTCCGACCCATGTATTCTACATCTGAATTTCAACTTTTGTTTCTTTTTTTAGCACTGACATTCATTGTATGTTGCATTCAGCAGCAGAAGGAATGTTGCATTCTTCCTCCCCAAATAATAAAACTGTGTTCAATCTGTCGGGTACTGAAGGTAAATCATTCAAGTAATACACATACTATATATATATATATATATATATACACATACACACATACACACACACCAAAAATAGAAGTATACAATGTTTTTTTCCAGAATATTTATGAATACAAGTATATTGATAAAAAGAAAAAAGATGTTATATAGTTTAACTGTTGTGATCAAATTATCTTTCCTGGTTATTTTGATATGTCTTGAAGGAATAACTTATCTTAGCCTTTCTGTAAATTCCTCAGACTTGCATCATTTGTTTGTTCGTTCATTCATTCATTCATTCAATTTCTGTAGCTGCCCAACTCAGCCAAGTAACTATGGGGTATCTTATAATTCTAAAATTACAAAACAATTAAAGCAATTTAAAAAACACTAAAACAATAAAAACATCCACAAAATAAATAGATACAAACAACAACCATGACTAGAGCAGTTACTATCAACTGAAATAATTTTACTCTGTCAAAATCTATTTTTAAGGAGATGTATTTTTCTTCTTTTTTGCATATATACAATGGTAGATTTTCATGGAATATGTGTCATTTCTTTAGATTACCCTTTAAATGCCGAGTCATACAATTCTGCATCTTCATTTGGCCAATCAAGTTCCACATTCTCTTACGTACCACCTGGTGGAAATGTGAGTATTTTTATTATGGTTGGTTGCACAGTCAGCCACATGTTTAGACTGGTTTTGGAATTTTTATCCATCTATGGTATCCTTTCCAAGGACCTGAGATAGGCAGATGTTGTTGTTTGATGGTGTTAAAGATATTGTCACAGGATGGAAGCTGTTCCAAATAAAGCTGCCTTTTGCAATTGACAGATGGTGGTTTTGTCATTGCCAAAGGCATTCAAGTGGTAGTCCAGATGTTTTGGGATTGTACCCAAGGTGCCTATTACAATTGGTTGCTTTCTTTTGCCACAGTTGTTATACTTTTATTTACAGGCCTTTGTGTTTAGTGGTTTTCTCCAGTTCCTTCTCTTCTCTTCTGCTATCTGCAGGCATTGCAGTGTCCAATATAAAGACTCTTTGACTTTCTTATCGGTAATTGTTAAATCTGGGGTGTTATGTGGCAGGTGCTTGTCTGTTTGTATTTAAAGTCCCAGAGCACTTTAGCTTTTCATTTTCCGTTCCTTTTTTGATCCCACTAGTTCTTGCTTGTAGGCAAATTGTATTTTTTTCAGATTTTCCAATACATCATTATTGCTACTTTGTTATGCAAAGATGGCATTTACTGCAAGTTGCTGTCTTTTCAATGCTGGCTTTGAATGTATTTGTTCTTAAGGCTTGGTCTTGTACAACCAGAATTAGTCCCTCTGTCTCTTTCTTTTGTTAGCTTTTTGTCTGTTTCTTTGGAACACTGACATCTTTCCTGCTCTTGGCTATTGCCAGCTTTTGTTGTTATCTGTTTTGCCTGCTAGTTTTTTTTAAAGTACTGGTCATGTAACACTTTGTCTTGCCTTCCCTCTTTTCTATTCTTCATTTGGCCTTTTTTGTAAACCAGTTTGGTCTCTCCAATATTCAGTAAGCCTTCATGGTGCTTTTATGTATTTTCACTGTCCTTCAGTGAAAATGCACTGACAGACATTCCAGTAGCATTTCTTCTTCTTCATTATAGTCCACTACACAGTCATCCAAGTGTTTAGAATGGATTTGACATTTTTATCCAATTACCAAGTTCTTCCTGAAGACTGGAATTCCACTGGAGTTACTTTCTGTTCCACATTGAAATTGCTCCTGAAGACTGAGTTGCATGACAGAGATAAGCCATATGTATTACCAAAGCAACAAGGAGAAAAATATACAAAAATTCAGGGAGACATCTTCCTAACTCACATAGGTATAAGACGAGATGGGGAAGCAAAGCACAGGCCATCTTGCAGGAGTCTGTTACTATAGCCAATATTAATAAACACAGGTTTAACTATGACATGGATCATTTCAGCTGTCATATTGAGTCAGTGTGTTCTATACTGGGCCAAAATTGTAAAAATGACAGAGAGAAACTGCAATTCAAATTTCATCTCTTTAAACACCACAATTTGCATACCATATCTATTTAATAGAAAAAAATTCTTTATAGAAAGGTGTGGTAAAGTGAATAAAATTAACAAGAAATGAGAGAAAATGATAGTACTTGTATAATAATAGACATATTTTTTGTGTAAGTTATCCTGATATTAAGTAGATACCCATTATTTGACAGAATACAAAGGAAAGCTAACAATCCAAACTTCCATCTTCCTTTTTTTTTTTTTTTTTTGAGGAAGACAGATTCTTAAAAAAGTGTTTACCAGGAAACTCTGTTGGTTCTCATCAGGTGCATTCCCTCTTTTTAGAGGAATCAAGCTCCAGAGTGTTAACAGGCAGAATCTTATGTCAGCATTCAAAGCCTGTTCATGTTCTTTAGTTGCAAAGATGTGATCATGTAATTCTCCTTAGTCTCAAATTTCAGTTGCTACTCAAGGCTAAGGGTAAGACACTAATGAAGTGTGAAGCTGTGTTGCCTTTTCAGCACAGATATCAAACCTCACTCCTCCAGTAAATCTATAATATTCATAGTTATCCATGGGGGTCAGAGAGTTTGAGTAAATGGCAAAACATGAGTCACAACATGTTGCAAACCATGTGATATATCTACTTGCCCCTGATGTTTCATTATTTTTTTTATCATTGTGATGTGTACTAAGACATTGATGGTACAGTTGTCTATTAGAGTATTAGAAAAATGGGATGATATATGCATAGTGATTAGTAGAACTGTGGATTTATAGATTTCTCTGAAGTAGTCTTGCAGTCTATATCTTACATAAAAGTGTTATTTATATATATGGAAATTTTCAATATACAATTACATGATAGTATTAATTTTTAATCAGACTCTTTGGCTACAATAAAAGGAAAATTATATGGACTTGTGAACAAATATTTGAGATTCTAAAAATATCAACTCTATAAATTAAGGGTAAGAAGTGTGATTTCAAATTTGTATGTTTAGCTGGTGGTTGTTTTACAACTGTTTCTCTTTCTAAATTTATTTTTAATAATTTCAGGCTCTACAAAGGAAATGTGTCCCAGGTCGTGTAGTACACATCTGTAATCTTCCTGAAGGAAGCTGTACAGAGAATGATGTAATCAACCTTGGACTTCCCTTTGGAAAAGTCACTAATTATATTCTCATGAAATCTACCAATCAGGTACTGCTTTTTTTTAGTTTTAGAAATGTAAATATGTCAATATTTTATTTAAGTTTTGCACATTCTATAAAAAATGGTTAGGAATTTTGATGATTGAACTTGTTGGGGTTGATAGGATTTGGAGTTGTAGAGGAAACAAGATCTCATTTTCTGTTTGGAAAAATATACCGTGATTATCCTTTTGTGTGTTGTGTTCAGTATACCTGAGATCTAACGAGATTCATTTGCGAGAACTGTTGCGAGTCTGTATGTGTAATAGAGAGAGAAACAGGGAGAAGCAAGGTAGATCGTAAACACTAACAAAGCTTCAGCCATTTCCCTTCCTCCCTCTTTTCTTTCAACAGTTTTCCTGGTTTGCAGAATATCTGTCAACCTACTAACGTATCTTCTACAACTCATGATAGCTTCTTTTCCTCTAGAATTGAAGATACGAACCTCCATTTAATTTTCTGCAACTAAAATTATGCTATATTATTCTATTAGGGGGTAATGAATGTGTGTGTGTGTATGTGTATACTGTATATATTGTATGTATCTGTATATATGTGTATAAATATGTTGAAACAATTTATATTTAGAAAAATTACATTTTAAAAATATAAAGTTAATATACTATTGTAATTTTTGCACTTTTCTTCTGTGTACTAAATAACTAAACTCCAAACAATTTTTGAATTATCACAGGCTTTTTTAGAGATGGCCTATACTGAAGCAGCTCAGGCTATGGTAGAATATTATAAAGAGAAACCTGCAATGATAAATGATGACAAGTTACTCATAAGAATGTCTAAAAGATACAAAGAACTTCAACTAAAGGTAATACAATTGTTTGTCATGTCATTCTGTTAATCTGGCTGCTCAGAAATGGTCTTCAACTGCACATTTTGGTTTACTGATAAAATTTAAGCATTTATCTTCTTTTTCTGCATCCATCTAGCGATTGATATGTATATGAATTGTTCATTGATGGGGTTTATTTCCTATTTAATTTGTTTAAATATACCAAATGATGCAAGCAAAATTTATGACTTCTTTTAATGGTCTGTTTCATTTGGTTTTTGACTATGTGATTGACCAAGCAATTGCAGTTACATACTCCCTACAATTCAGAATGTACATCCAACTAAGTTTCCTTACTAACCTATAAAATAATTATTTTTAAAAAAATTTAAAAAAAATAATTGGAGTTTTTTTTCTTAAAAGACAATTTTTACAGAATAGTTTATTGCAGTGGCTCTACGGAGTGGGAGATTCACTGTAGAATAGGTTGGGCTTTGTGCTGCAAAGGGCTTCGCGCTGGACCTCAAGCTTCTTGTAGTCCCAGAGCTCTGGTATGCCTTTATGCTTTTCATATCTCAATTGTATTTGCTCTTGTACAAACCATGTGATGTCTATTCCCTGTTGCGATAATTCTTCCTTGTTTTTGAGCAAAAGAACATTAAACAATGTGGTTTTTATGGGAATTTGACAGAGGTAGA
>JANHGC010008422.1:10193-25503 GCA_027560395.1 Boaedon fuliginosus
TTATTTTGTATTGTTTGCCGCCTCGAGTTCCCCTTCTGGGTGAAGAGAGGCGGGATATAAATCTAATAAATAAATAAATAAATTTCACCCTTGGCTTATACTCGAGTCAATAAGTTTTTCCAGTTTTCATAGGTAAAATTAGGTGCCTTGGCTTATATTCGGGTCAGTTTATACTCAAGTATATACGGTATTTAGAATACTTATTTCCTGCTCTACAGCAACAAGTCTTTTGAAAGATGTTCAGAATTTTAATACCAGGGTTTAATGACCAAACCCAAGATTAATGCCAAACTCCTACTCTTGTGTTTATAAACAGCTTTTTTGTAATAATAGTTACAAATTCCACTCCTCCCAAATCTAACAGAATAGCATTCACCAGCTGTTTATCCTGGGGATAAATTGATGGATGGACAGAAGGAAGGAAAGTTATCACATTTTATCTCCCTGTGTATTTTATCTGTCTAGGCATGCAGTCCCTCTCATTCACACTTTAATTAAATACCATAAACTATAACATAATTATACAGAAAAAGTTTACTCACCTCTAGTCAAACTGTATATTTCAATGAATTCCTAACTAAAGAGGACATGACCTTGATGGTCCAAAGATAAATGACATTTTCTTGCAAATTTGAATGCTAACATATTAATGTTGTTCAAATGTTTAGAGAATGATAGTAAAAAAAAACCAGTGAACATGAAATATGTTGAAGTTTGGACACTTCCAGTAAAATGAAGCACACCCACTTTGGGAGACACCCTTTGGCAGAAATGAAGTGTTTTCAAAATTTCCTGTAGATTTTTAATATTGGAAATTCTTCTCAGGAATCTGTCTATTCTTACTTTCGGATCTTATCCCTCCCTCACTTTTAAATTCTTCTATCTCAGAACTATTCTTGGGTGCTTTGTATATATTGCATATTTTAGACTTCTTCCAGGTTTTAAATATAATTCAAGTTTGAGAAATATTTCTTTTCTGTTAAGTATTTTATAGTTGAGATGTATGTTTCAGACTGTTATCTTGCTGAAATCCCAATCTCGTTTCAGTTTCTTAACTGCAATAAGACATTAACTACTAAAGTAAGTTAATATTTGAATCTACTTTTCTTTAGATCCACACATTTTCTCTGCCAATGGCTATCACCCTGATATCCCGACACTTGTATTTAATGGTTGGCATTTCTTCTATACTTTTACCTTTCCCCCCTATAATTGTAATATGTGGCTGTTGCTAAATAGTTGCATTATGTTTCATTAGTCTAAAGTACTTTGTTTTGTTCCCAAGTGTTTCAGACTTATCAAAGTTTCTTTGATGGAGAAGAGGGATGAGAGCACTAAAGTGTTTTTTTTACCCCAGTGTCTTTTCTGTGCTGGGTACAAGTAGCATTGTACTGTGGTCTCTAAACAACTTCAGTGTCAGCTAAATTTTTCAGCAGGTCATTTGTAGTAATGAGTTCAGTTTTGCAGATCTAAATAGATTTAATGCATTCTAAGGTGTTTCCTTAGTTTTCAAGTGATGAAAGGGGTTGGCTATTTAGTTGGCCACAGGAAATTTTAAGCTGTTGCTAGTGGTGTTACAAAGTACTAATCTTAGCTTCCACATCTGCCATATTTACTACTTTATTATTTTGGATCTGTAAACAATTGTACCTACATATTACACATGGATTTGAATTTGTAAAAAGATATGTTTAACTTTGTACAATGTAGAATTTCTTTGAACTGTTCCTTTAGGGATTGATTGAAGCATACAATTAGACTAAAGATGTCAAAATGTTTCATTTAACTTCACAGATATATACAAATAATGGACAGATTTGACAAACTGGATGAAATTGTATTGTTGTAATATATCGAGATATACTTGCATTCTACAAATCCCATCTGAAATTGATAAAAAATATAGGTACAGGAACAAAATATTCTTGAATGTATCTTATTCCTTCATATGATTTCCAGTATTGAAGGGTTACAACAAATACATGCACACCAAGTATTTATTGACATTTTTACAGGAGTTATAAAATTTCCCATCATTTACTATGCCAGCTAGCTGAAGTGCAATCCACAAGTTGAACTATCACAAAGGAAAAGAATTCTAGTTCAATTGCCTACCCACTTCCCACATCATACCATTTCCTGGTTTCTAATCAATAATGACAAGTCATTCAAAGTATTAGATACAATACTGCAGTTATTAGCATCACAATTTGTGTGAAATACACTTCAAAACTTTTCATGATTTTGATGGGTCTATTCCAAGGATAAGCTAGTTTGAGTCAAATTAAATGTATTTAATTTAGTCTAACTTAAAGCTGGAAGATAGCTCCTGTTTGGGCAAACATGTCATTTCTCTAGTAAGGATCACTGTTTCAAATTAACTCCAATTACCAGTATTTTTCTCTTCTAAAGTAATGTTAGCATAATTATTTTTGATGCTATTTTTTTACAGAGTTACTAGTGGCTAAATGTGCATAGTTTTAGCTATTTCAGCTACTTCACAAGAATTGGAAACCTCCCAACCTAATGCTTTGCCTTTTATCACATATAGTATTCCAAGCCATCATGCCTATCTAAAGTGAATCAGGCTTAATACTGTATTACAAAATTAGGATAAAAAAACAACAAGAAATGAAACATTTGTGTAGTCACATCCAACATTCCATTAAAATAGTTAGGCTTTGATTTTTCAGAGAAAGGACAATAGCAAAAAAAATAAAAACAAATATCTGCTGAAAAGCAAATATATTTATTATGCACTTTCATATACATAAGGACTTTTGCTTAATATAATACAAGAAATAAAATAAAAATTTTACAATGTGAAATTCAATGTACATTTTAGGCTATTTACAAACAGTCCAGGAAAAAAAGTTTCAACTGTGCACCATGTTATTTGAACAGTTCCAACGTAGGATATCAAGCATTAATAGACATTTGCATAGCAGCACAGGTGACAAGAGGAAAGGATGCTTTAAGTAAAAGCAAAGCCATTTCCAATACTGATTATAACAAGACCTATATGGCACTGCTATACCTTAACACGTCAACATTTTGAAATATAAATTAACTATCTGCTTCCTCTTAAGAAAACCTACTGGGGTAACTTCTGCTACGGATATTAAAATTCACTTTCTAAAACTTCAAAGGGTGATAATGACTTTAGCCAGTGAATTGTTTGAGGTGGGGGAAATTGTAAAATGAGGCAGAGTTTTGTTGACGGGGAAACAGAATCCAGGAATTTTGAACTATATTAAATTATAACTGATCATCCCTATCAAATCATGGCTTAGCAGAACTGAACACACCCAAGAACTTAACAATGGTAATAAAGCATAGAATTGTCACTTTCATATAATCAATGTTTACCTTTACTGGAGAGAGGCCACAAAAGTCAATATATTAAAATCATATATTAAAGCAATGTGAAAGAGTCTCACACTCTTGTCAAATGGATAGATTTATAATAATAAGGGCAGGCATGCTGTATTCCAACAAGGTTCTGAAAATAAGCAGGAACTTTTATACTAATGTATTATCAGAAAGCACTTTCCTTCTGGTCTTTTTAATTGATTACTATGCTTAGGAGATATTCTTTGCATTATCCCAGCTCCTTCAAATGATAAAATTATTCTGCTGAAAATCCAAAGGCTTCTGCAACATGTAGCCTTGTTGCGAGTATGGCCATAAATGTAATTATCAAGTCACAAATACATACTAGGATAAAACAAGTCCTGTAAATACAATCTCGGCACTAGCCAAGAAAGACAACAATCTTTAGGAATATTTTTAGAGTAAAACATTAATAAGAAATAAAGGCTGCAGTTTTTAATTGTTTTGCAAATAACCAGTACTAGAAGTACTAGAGATTATTTTCATGAGTATGAGTTCCTGTTTACATCACATGTATCTTTTATGCTCTCAATGCATAACAGCCATGCATCTTTTTCATTGCAACATTGCAATATTCTCACTAGCCAAGAGAGATTTCCTACTGACAAGCATTTGCCATAAATTTTGATCGTATGACAGAAATCCCCATAGTTGACCTATAATTTATTCCATAAGCAGCCATGTTGGGAAAAGTAAAGCAGTAAGACTTGGTAACATCCCAGCAATGGGAAAAACATAAATTTCCTGCCATAAGTTACCAGGAAGAATGAAGCTTGTTCTTCCTATCCTGAGTTGCTTTTTGGTCACAAAAGAGATGCACAGAATAGCAGGGACAGGATTTTATATCAACAGATAACTGCTACAAGGCAACTTCAAAAAAAAAAAATCTTTGATATTTAGAGCCATAGAGAGTTTTAAAAATATATCTGAAAGAGTGAATCAAGTGATAGAATCCAGCTACTTATTATTTTCAGCTGGGAAGATATTGTTGAAGTTTATCATTTGCCTCCAATCCAATAATAATATTAGTAGGTGCCAAAACTAAAACCTGCAAAGAAATTTATATTGGAAACACACACAAAACAAAAAGATGCAAAACAAATAAGCCATTCTTACTGCTTTAAATATATGCAGCCAGGCATCTGAGATTAGATTTGTCAACTCTTCTAATCATTTCATTTTTTACTATATTAAATTGCTTTATGTGGGTTAACATTTTGTCTACTTAAAACCAAAATAGGCACCAGATATTTCCATTTGTTTTGGACTATGTTATCCATTGTTTCAAACAGGGAGACAAATGGAGATCACTAAATTGTCAATACAATATAATTCAGTGCAATAGAGATATCTTGTTTATTTCGCATCATTTAACAGGATTGAAGGATTGAACAAGAGCCTTCATATAACAGCTGCACTACAGTTGTCTTCCACAGAAAAAATTGAAGCAGCAAGTTGGGCTGACCAACTTCAGTCAGTTAGCCTTTCCAAGAAAAAAGGCAATGTGAACACATATGTAATCTGACTTAAGTCAATTTTATTATTTATTATTTGATTTTATTAGATTCATACCCTGCCTCGCTTCTCCGGTCAGTTAAATGAAGTCTGATTTCAAACACCAATGCTGTTCAAAATGAGTGACAAGAACAAGCTTAACTTGTACCTACTACTACAATTTAGCTACCGTTGTCAAAAGACTGACATCCCTGGTGAGAAACATCTGATTATTGGGAAATATACCCATGGAAATACAATTTAAGATGAACAGAAAACTCCCTCATATTGGTTTGGTATCATGTGTTTGAGATGACCTTTACTATGTATGTACAGTTTTTTTTTTTAGAACATAAAATGTGAACCAGCCATACTCAGATATAGCCACATGACCAAACACTAACACTTGAAATTGCAGTGTTTTTTTGGGGAAACCATCACTATTATTATGGCTGTAACATTGTGAGGAAGTGAAGCTGAGATGGTTTTCTGTGCTTGGGCAAAAGCAGCTGCAGCCACGCAAAAATCTTCCACCCCATCTCCTCGAGGCTCAGCGCAAGCTCATGGTTTTTTTTTTCCAGAGGGTTGTAAAAGTTTACAGAGCCAGAAACCGGAGAGCATTTATTTATTCACTCACAAACTTGCTCAAAAGCCTCCACACCAGTATTTTGGCTTCCTGGCTAATAAAACGCCACCCAGGCATTTTCAAGGACATGGCAATGTCCAGAGGCAGCCTCCCACCGATCAGAATCTTAGGTTACAAAAGCAGATGCTAAGACAGAATGGGTGAGTGTGTTTAGGAAGAAAGGTGATATAAAGATAGAAAAATGGAGGCGATACCTGGAGACTGGCAGCTATTACAAACAGGCAAGACGACTATCATTCAACTGCCAGGACCACAAGCTACGGTGAGAAGCATTGTGCTGGTAGGAATCCAGTCTGAAGTTTTTCTGAAAGTATAGTAGCAACCAGAAAAGGATCAACTGCACTGAAGCAGCACTTCATCCCAACCAATATAAAAACTTTTGGAAGAAGGCTAAGATTGAGTGCCACTTTAAAGACCTGGATACTTTGTCCGAATTGAATACTGAAAGATTTTGAGAACAAAATATTGAATATTAAAGATGTATTTTACATGGCAACAGAAACTTCCAAATCCGAGAGGGGCAGAATTGTTCCAGAGCAATAGACCTGTTGGAGAAAGTGGGTGCTATAATAAAGCATTGTGTACAGATTTATTATGCTGTGATGTGCCCAGTCCTTGGAAAGCAAAGAATTCTCAAAGGCAATTAGCATTGTGGCTGTGACAGTTCACATAATTCTCTTCTACATGCAAATTGCACCCTTCGAGATAGTTGCAGTCTTTTGTATGAATATACATGAACCTGCAGTTTAAAAAAATATAAGAAGTCTTATGAAATCTTAAAATCTAACTAGGAATCACATGCTGCAAAGCTGCTGGTGCAAGCAGAAAACAGAAAAAAAAATGATATTCAACTGGTGTTTAAAAGGCTTATTTAAAAGAAATAACCAAATGTATGTATATATTTGTGAAGTGAGGTTGTTTCATTTTTTTTTAGGTAGCCAAAAATACCGCTTATCTTTTTGGCAGAAAGCAAGCAGATTTTTTTTCCATGTTAAAATAAAATAAATATATAAGACAATGTCTTCCAGCACAAGCCACCATGGCACTTTTACCCTGATGATGTCTTCTTGAAAAGGAGCGTACATTTCTAATTATTAAAACTTTTCAGTTGTGTATGGAATACATGGCATTATCTCGTTCTGTTATTAAGGAAAAAAGTGCTTATTCTATGTATTAAGTATAAAGTACACAAAATACAATTTCTGAAGCACAGAAGGTGACATTAAGAAGGCAGCCTTAACTTTTAGGCACATTACAGTAATCAAGGTAACTGTGCTACAGTGATCACATTCAGAATTTTCAATGTAGTTTAATGAGCAAGGAATGCTTTTATCCCAGTCTAGTTGACAAACCATTCTTGATAACGTCTTCTTTTTGTTCCTGGTGCTATGAAAACTGCCTAAAAAAAACAAAACAAAAGCAAAATAAAATGAAAATTTACATTCTGCTTTAAAAATCTCAACTCTTATCAATAACTGAACTTTTTACATTGTCCTCAATGATATACAAATAGCGATGCTAAAAATCTTAGTTTGTCATTGGTTTTTGAATATATTTAAAATGGATTGTCTGAAATCAAATCCGTATTTTGATCAATAAATTACAGTGAGGTCTACTGTCTCTAACATTGTCATGTCAAACATGTTCTTGGCACTTAGGATCATCTTTCTCCTATTTCAGTGACATCGCGTTTTGAATTTTCCCTGCCCCCCCTCACACTGAGTACCACTCATAAAAACTGAGAAACAGAATATGGTGATACAGGAACATGATACAGACATTATGGTACTGGTGGTAAGATAACAATATGGCAATTCTATTTTGACAAGATCATATTAAAGTTTAACGTGTAACTTGTGACTTGCCATTATTTTTAACAAAAATTGAAAGCTTTTGTAACTTGAAATGGCATACTTTCTATCCTCCCTTGAATTTCATTAGGTCACTGAATTCTTATGGTTTTGTAATATTTTAGGGATGAGACAAGATTGCATGGGCTGACACATAAAGCCAATTTACAATATTTTAAAAACACAATATGTATGGAAAAAAATATTGATTAGAGATTCCTTTTCATATGGTAAGCATGTATAAAGTTACCAACTTCTCATGTTAGCAGATGATGTAGATAAAATGATCTTTTTCATAGGCTTCATTTTATACATATATATTTAGATGACTGGTTTTCCTTAAGATCAACATTGGTATCTTCTCAAATGTATGATGAAATGTAGAATGAGACATCAAGCAAGAGCACAAGATATGTACAAAACTTATATTACGGGACCTTCAATGTCTCCCCTGGTTCTGTGATTCTATCCAGCTTCATATCTCAGACAAATAATACTGTGGCCACAACATTTCATTAAAGAACTATTGCAGTGTCTGCAGATTTTTTCCATCTCTTCAATAAATCATTATCAGTATAATACTGATATAATCAGTATATAATCAGTATTATCAGTACTAAGCACTATAATCAGTATTATCAGTACTAAGTACTATAATCAATATTATCAGTACTAAGGCTATCTTATTTGAAATTTTTGTTACAGAAAAATGCACGGCCATTCTATAGACTATAACGCAATCCTTTCAATTATCTGGAACTCCACCAAAATATATCCTTTAGTCTTCTTTTAATTAAGTTCCCAACCAAATAATAACGAGACCATGAAAACTATCATACTGGTATCAAAGTCCCTAGCATTTCATTCAATTCTGGATTAATGGCTACTTTAAAAAAAGAGATTAGTTTGGGAAATATTGTAACAAATCCATGCTAATTTGTACTGCTTTTTGCGATTTGCATGGTTTCAACTAATTATTTTATGATTTATTTTAGGACCAAAATCTGAAGCATAATTCAGTTACATTTAAACAAAGAAAATTGGGTATCTCATTTCAATGTAATCAGGAAGCTACTTTCTAAACAATTAGAGGGAAATTAATCAAAGCATCTGACAGCCATAAACATACTTAATCTAAAGAAGAAAAAATATTAATGATCTCATTTAAAGTTTTGATTTTAATTTTTGTCAAAGCATTAGAGTTATTTTGATAGGTCATCCATAAATTCACCATTTGGCTAATGAAAGGCTGTAGCAAGCCTAAACTGTCTCAAGATCCCATAAAAGTCAACTCTGAGAGTCTATTAAATGTCTACATGGACATGGTATAGTGCAACCTACTGTACATAAAATGCCTCTGGTCTTTTAAGAGTTATATACCATATAACTATTGTTCAATGGAAAATAACAGATTCTCACTTTCACAACAATGCCTAACTAAGAACTTTGTTGCTCACCTTTTACAATGGTGTTTCTTTCTTGTAACTGAAGCTTGGGTCATTTCCCTCAATTTGAAGCTTTAAGGCTTGTTTAAGGCTAAATTCTGTTTCTGCAGATGGATAGCCTTCCAAAACCTCCTGATGCCCTCGATCCTGGACTGTTCGCGGAACAGATACTCTACCAAGAAAAACCTGATTGCTTTGGAGATGGTAGTTTGGATTTGTCATTATTCCATTTCTCTTTTTTTGTTCTCCACTTTGTTGATGGATCAGGAACTGCTGTTGGGACCGGCAAACTTCTTGCTGGGCTGAAGGGACTAAAATTTTGCACTGCGTATCAGTAGGCATATTTTTAAGAGGCACGGTAGTACCACATTTGGCAACAGGTATCTGCTTATCAAACTGAGTCATTTCATATTCTAAAACTTTTGGTTGTGAGGAAGTGGTTTGTTTTACTTTTTTCCCAGCAGACCCAGATTTGTTGGAGTTCTCAGTTTTCCCTGTTTTGTTTGGTTTTGTTGATTTTAGGTTGGGTTTCACTTGGCTCCATTCAAACTCACTATTTGGCGAACTATGATTCTGGCTTAAAGAATGAGTGGTGGAAGAAGGGGAAACAATGGACTGTCTACTTCTACTGCGGGGCAGTGAATGCTGCTGTATTTGTTCTGTAAAGGACATATTGTGGAAACTATCAATAGGTACTGTTTGGGCAGTTGCTGTAGATGACGTTGTACGAAGAGAAGAGTTTTTTGAACTTTTCAGTGAATTATTAGATAAAGAGGATTTCTGTCGGTCAACTGTTGAATCAGGGGATTCAGAGGGAGAACTAAAAGCATGAGGTGGGCCATTTGATAAACCACGCAAAGCAGCTTGTACGTCACCGCCACCAGTGCTCCCTGAACTGTTTGATTTTATAGTTAAGGACTGCATTTTTGAAGATACTGATTGCAAAGGTTTTTGCTCCATTGTATGGATTGGGGAAGGAGTGCATCCATTTAAACTAGAAGCACCATATTTTTCCAGTAGTTTAATTATTGGCATGTGCCCATTCTTTGCAGCAACACGCATTGCTGTGCGCCCAAACTGATCTGCGTGATTTGGATCAGCACTATTTTCCAGTAATATCTGCACCACATCAATATGTCCTTCTTGGGCTGCAATGCAGAGGGCAGTAGCACCTTGATTGCATGTATGATCAACTAAGGACCCATGCTCAATCAAAAGCTGAACTACTTTGACGTGACCCTGCCATGCTGCCGACTGTAAAGCTGACCGTTTCTCATTATCTGATGCATTTACGTCAGCGTGGTATGTTATCAGCATCTGTACCATCTCCACGTGGCCCTGCCAGCAGGAAACGTGAAGTGCTGTCCTTCCTTCAGCATCACTTGCTTCTACATTTGCGCCATTTTCTAAGAAGTACTCAGCCATTGATAGCTGGTTCTCTAAGGCCAGGATGTAAAGTGTTGGCCGGCCATCAGCATCTTTATAGTTCACATCAGCTCCATGGCTGAAAAGTAGTTCAACTATATCTCTGTGCCCTTCTAAAGCAGCAACACGGAGTGCATTTCTCCCATCGTAGCCTCTATGATCAATATTAGATTTATTTTCCAGTAACGTCTGCACACAGTCATAGTGGCCCTCCTGGGCTGCCAATATAAATGGTATACGTCCATCATTATCAATTTCATTAGTCCGAGCACCTTGTTCTATAAGTGCTTCACATATTAATCTGTGACCTTCAAAAGCAGCCATATGCAAAGGTGTCCATCCTGCATCATCCCTATGGTTTTCATCTAATCCTCTATCTAGCAGAGTCCGTACTACTTCAACATTACCTTGAGCAGATGCTATGCTCAGAACTGTTCGTCCTTCACTATCAATGCTATCCACAGCTGCTCCCCAAAATAATAAAGTATTTACAACTGAAGCATGGCCCATTGACGCTGCAGCAAGAAGAGGGGTGCGGCCATTGTTGTCAGTATGATCTACATCTGCTCCACCTTCCAGAAGCAAATCAACAACATCTACATGTCCTTCATAGGCTGCTACTAGCAGTGGAGTCATTCCATCCTTGTCACAATGATCCACCTCAGCTCCCCTGTCTATTAAAAGGCTCACAACCGAAGCATGTCCCTTGCTAGCAGGAACACAAAGAGCAGCAACTGAGAGAGCAGTCCTTCCATCCACATCCTCATGATTTACCTCTGCACCATGGTCTAGAAGATGCTCTACAATTTCTCTATGCCCCATGTATGCCGCAGCAATTAAAGCAGTTCTCCCTTCATTATCTGCTTTGTTCACCTCAGCTCCATGTTGCAACAGATTCAGTACAATATCTTCATGTCCTCCCCAGGCTGCTGCTCTCAAAGCTGTTCGACTGTCAGCATCTGCACAGTCCACTTTTACACCAGCATACAGAAGTGCAGAAACAACCTCAGTATGTCCACCCCAAGCTGCAGATCGCAATGCTGTCCATCCATCATGGTCTGTATGATTTATGTTAGCGCCACATCCAATCAAACAATTTACAACTTTGGTGTGTCCTTGCCGAGCAGCTAAAGTAAGTGCTGTCTGCCCAAGAGTATCTTCAATTTCAAAATCTGCTCCTCTAGAAACTAACAAATTCACTACATCAAGATTGCCACTGTAGGCAGCATTGGCCAGCAATGTTCTTCCATTTGAATCATATTGATTTATTGAAGCACCATTATCCAATAAAGTTCGAATAGAATCTTCTCTTTCTAATGCTTGTCGCACAATGCAAGATGTCCGATCGTCTTCACTATTAACATGAGCACCAGCTTTTACTAACAATTGTAAAACTTCCTGCTCTTTGGGGATCAACGTCAACAAAGAATCCTTAACAGGAGTACCATTCCAGATCATCCATAAAGCTAACTCAGAAGTTTCCAGTTGTAAATTTGAATCTATTAAATGCAAAGCAAATTCTTGTGCTTCTAATGGTGCTAAATCCTTGGCTCGACATGTATAACTCATTGCTAGCATTCGGTGTCCCTCTGCTGCATTGCATAAATATTTTTGTGTACAGTGTTTTACATCCAGCAACCATTCTGCAAAACTGTAGTGAAAAAGGATCTTTGTATTTCCTAGACCATCAACGAGAACTTTTGATAGAACATCTAGTTTGCGCTGAAAATCCTCCGTAGACAATGCCATATTTTTGGTCCAAACTGCATGGAACAATTCAGTTGTTGTGAGTGGTCTACAAGCAGCAAGGATTACATTCAGAATAGGTTGGACTTTTGCAAACTGTTTTCTCACAAAAAGTCTCTGACAAAGCCAAAGATAAAGTCCATTTAATGTCCCAGGGATATCACGAATTTCTCTTAGCATAATGAAATTTTCTACTACTCCATCCAGGACACGCTCAAGGTACAGAAAGCAACCACTGCTTTTAATGTGAAGCTGATTCAACATTTCTGCAGTTTCTTTTGTGAGGTGTTGTCTAAGGGCTTCTTCTTGATCCAAGCGATGAAGAATATACTGCTGGACATCTTTCACAATATAGGCCTTCCTGAGGTCATCAAGACTAATTTTTCGAAAGCCTAGACGAAAATAAGAGAGACAGAAAGATAAGCATTTCATAAGTTTAATTTCAAACAAATTTTACTTATTCTGCTAGAAATGTTCAATTTACTTACACGCGACACTAGTTCATATGTATCTAATATTTCATTAACTGCTTAATTGCACATTGAAGGTTTTTCTTTAATACAGGAAATTTTTCTTGTTTAAACCTCCAATTTTTAATAATTTATAAAGCAAGATTACATACTCACAATCTCTAAACTTGCGATATGATAAGTAATTCACAAAGTGAGTTTTGGAATTTTCTGTATCACAAACAGATTGTTTATTCCATTTGCAAGATTATTAACCATGATTTGTCCATCTCTATAATATTATGACTCTTTTCAACTCAAAAGTTCACAAAATTAATTTTGTAACAATCAAAATGTAATTTAAATTCTCTTACTTTTCTTAAGAGAACAGACAACTCCATTTCATTAGGAATATGAAAAGAATGGGGAAATTCAGAGGAAAATGTCATTAGCTCTACCTAGTCAAAAGGATGCAGCAGAAATAGATAAATAGTAAGGATTTTGAGAATGCAAAGTGAGCATTCTGTTTCCCCTTGAAAACATTAATACATGAATTAATTTATTAATTGGAAAATATTAAACACAACAATAAGACTAAAATAAAGTAAAATAGGGCAAAAGAGAGAAGAGACAAAATAAATTCATAAAGATGCAAAAAGAAAAATACTAGTAAGATAGAAAAGAAAAAAAGATTGCTTTCAATCTTGCTTTTAGCAGTTATTAATTACAATTTTAACTTAACTCTAAAGTTATGTCATGACTCTCTTCTTTCTTTAATCTATCCTATCTAACTCTTTACCAATCATTCCTCTATCATAAGTATTGCCAAATCTTCCCATCTTTGTGCATAACAATAATCTCATTGCAGTTATCATATATAAAAACAATTTTCCATGACTTAATTTCTAACTGCCTATCGATCATCCCAAAGTTCTGGTTTCAGTTGAATTATAATCATTAAAATTATCTGAATCATAGTATGTATATGGACCTAAAATTTTCTAGCTTTTTCCATGTCCACTGAATATGATAAAATGTCTCCTATTGTTATTCCCATTTACAACAGGAATTTGAACTGCCCTTTTAAAATAATTGTCTAGTAATATATACTAATGATATATCATTTAAAATTGTATTTAACATTATAACGTAGTGTAATTTCATTCCTTTCAACCATGTATTTTCCCATTGTTCTACCAAGTATACTATAGCCAAACTTTTTAACCACTTCATCATACATTCATAATGTTCTTTTTCTCTTTTGAATTTCAAAAAAGTATATACATTTTAACAATCACATGTTCATCATTTGTATGCAATTTTGTTTCACTTAAGTTTAATAATGTTCAATACTACACATTTTGTTATCTGTTTTAAATTTTTCAGATAACTATAAATAATAAAACCATTGATAATTATGTCTTCTGCACCAATTGTTCTCTTGATTTTATTTTACATTTATTCATTTATTAAACCCATTGATGACCTAGCAAATTCACCCCAAGGTCAGATCCTGCAATGCTCAGAGAAATTGAAAAAAAAAAATCCAACAGTTACATCTCACAGTCTACATGCCTCAGTTAGCATGTTCAATGTTGAAATTCATGACAGAATGATTAGAAAAAGACTGAACAATTATTATAGTTTGTTTAGAAAGGTTGCCAGGAGAAAGCCTCTTCTAAAAAGAACATGACAGCACAGCTCAGGTTTGCAAAGTTACATCTGAGCAAATCACAAGACCTCTGGAATAATGTCCTTTGGACAGATGAGTCCAAAGTGAAGATACACAGTGCCATGTTTGGCAAAAATCAAACACAGTATATCAGCACAAACATCTCATACCAACCATCAAGCATGGTGGTGGAGGGGTGATGATTTGAGCTTGTTTTGCAGCCACAGGACCTGGGCACTTTGCAGTCATTGAGTTGACCATAAACTCCTCTATATACCATGAACATCTCTATATTCTAGAGTCAAATGTGAGGCCATCTGTCTGACAGCTAATGAATCATACAAGATAATGATCCCAAGACACAAGCAAATCTACAACAGAATTGCTGAAGAAGAAAATCAAGGTCTTGCAATGGCCCAGTCAAAGTCCAAAGTTTAACTCAATTGAAATGCTGTGGTGGGACCTTAAGAGCTGTATATAAACAAATGCCCACAAACCTCAATGAATTGAAGAAATGTTATAAAGAAAAGTAGTCCCAAATTCCTCCAGAGACTAATGTGAGAGACTAATAAAGTCATACAGAAAATGCTTACTTCAGGTTTTTGCTGCCAAAAGTGGTTCTACAAGCAATTGAATCATAAGGTGTACTTCATTTTTAAACATGTGACTTCTCCATTTCTTTGTAAAATAAATAATGACATAGTGTAATATGCTATGTGTTGTTTTTCATCTGAGATTGAATTTACCTACTTTTAAGGACCACATTGTTTTTTCTGTCCTGATCAGAGAACTCAATCTCCTTTATTCATTGAATTGAAGATAGATAGATAGATAGATAGATAGATAGATAGATAGATAGATAGATAGATAGATAGATAGATTTATTACATGTTTATGCCGCCCAACTCCCAAAGGACTTTGGGTGGCTTACAACATAGATTGCAATAGCACTCAGTTTTTATATACTGCTTATCAGAGCTTTACTCTCCACACAGTTACAGAGTCAGCATGTTTCCCCCAAACAATCTGGATCCTCATTCTACCGACCTATAGAAGGATGGAAGTCAACCTTGAGCCTGGTAGGATTCGATCTGACAACCTCCTGAACAAGTCAGCAGAGTCTGCAGTACTGCATTTAACCACTGCACCACCTAGGCTCTTTCAGGTACTGTCCAGGTGATAGATAGATA
>JANHGC010008423.1:18974-33999 GCA_027560395.1 Boaedon fuliginosus
ATGTTTTTTATATTGTTTATATTGTTTTTAAAACTAATAAACTTTTTCTAAAAAAAAAAAAGAATGAGGTATTCAAAAAGTGAAGAAATGTTCCGTTAATTTAGTTTATGAGTCTTAAGCAGCATTCTATGTTATCATGTCCTTGTTATCAGTAAAAATTTACTGACAGTTAAGTTACTTTGAATTAAACTTTTTGTTTAACTCCTGCTTTTTTAAACTGCCAAATCTGTTCCCAATTTTGTCAGGGTCTTACTACCCATTAAATATAGTCACACATGAGGAAGAATGAAGTGTGCGGGTGCTAGCTAATTGGTTTCTTATGAGATTCCTTCATTGTTGAAGCCACATGCCTGCAGTTGCACAGTTAAAAATATGATAACACAGTAGAACTATTATAGATGACCTCAAGCTCTGTAGGTTCTCCTGAAGATACCATTCACTTCCAGAGGAAGGTGCATGTAATCGAGGGAAACTTGGTTAAGTTGTGAAATATTTTCTTATTTACTTCTCCACCTCCAGTAATTGGTTTGTTCTACTTTCAATCAGAAGTTAGGATTTCAGTATTATAACATAAAAGCATCTTGAGAATTATCATTAGAGGATAAGGAGAAGCCTTGATCCTTGTTCTTCTGTATTAATGATTAAGTTCAGGAATGAAAGAATCCCGTAACAGAGCTAAAAGTACTTCCTTACTCAGATAGCAAGTTTGGTGACTCAGTGTACTATTGGGATTCTACTCAAAATGTGTAATGTTTTTATTTGGGGTGTATTATGGCTTTAGCAAATTTTTGTGTGGCTTTTCGTGGCTGAGATATTCTTTGCTGTCCTGTAGTCTTTGCATAAACTGAGTTAGTGAGATTGCTCTCTAATCACATTGGATTAGAGAAACTCGGCATCTTAACACTTTAAATATTCTTAATACTCAGTGAAAACCTGATTAGAAGTAGAGAAGAGCCGTTGTGTTTGCGTTAAGAGGAAGTTAAACATTGGCTGTTTAACACATTTCATGAAAACTCATTCTTTGTTTTAGCCGTGAATTGTTGAATAAAGTCTAGTGGTCTGTTTTACACATCCCGCTGAATTGTAAACCGTGATTTACAAAGTAGAACCACATATTAGGGTAAACCAAAAGCAAGCAAATCTCATTAGCCCTTCAAATCACCTTTAACAGCTAAATTGTTACTTGGCTTAATCAAAGCAACATCCATGCCAACCAGGTTCTTTTTGAAAAACCAAAAGTAGAAAAATGTTCTAACCTTGTGTTTGCAATAGTGAGAACATTTACTTGGCTATTGCTTTCACGGATTTTTGAAGGATTAAACTTGCTCTGGTGATGTAAATTCTTGGGCTTAACTCGTATGTCTTTGCTTTATTTTTTCCAGCATATTCAATATGTGTAAAGAGATTTTTTGGATTGAGAGATCTTAAAAAAAAAAAAAGAGTGAAAGCTCTAACTGTCAATATGCCAAAGACAAACCAGGTCCTAGTTGAGGTTTGGGAAAGGCAAAATAATATTTTCCCCTCTATTTACTTCAGTTCTTAATGTGTATCTAGACATGCAGTTATTTGGCAGCACAGATTTCCCTGTAGGTGTTTCTGCCTTTAAAAAGGCCCACATCTGAATTGAAATTGTCTCTGTTCCAGTATTTATGAATCATTCCTCCAATGGTAATGATCAAATACCAATCGTTATTTTTTAATTTCCAGTTCTCCTTGATATGTAGGATGAGTCACATTTTAAAATGTTACCTAAGTCACAGAAGTGATTTGGCGCTAATATTCTGCTATTATTATTATGTTTATGAAGCTGACTAAACAGTGGCAACCAATGAAATTTACTATAGATTATAATTATATAATTAAGGATTGTACAATGTTCTTTGTGAAAGCTCATGCTGGCTGGTAATTCTGGGAGTTGATCTCAATCCATTTGGAGAACATCAAATTGGGAAAGGTTAACAAAATGCCCAACAAAAGTTTCCAAGGCACTTTCTTTTAATAGTTGAAAACTAATTTTTAATGGAGTGCTGGTGCTATATAACTTGCATCCTCCATTACTATACAATCAGAACAAAGGCTGTTTGATGTGGATAGCAAGGATTATAGTCTATTGCTTCTGAAAGGCATCAGATTGGATAAGACTGCTTCAGAGAGAGCTAAAAATGAATTTGAGAGGAAGTCCACTTATATTGTCCTTTGTCTCCTTGTCACTTTTGAGCAATGGGTTATGTCTATCTTGGAACCAATACAAGAACTTTCCACAAACGCCACTCCCTTTTTAAGCTACCTCTAAATAGTTCAAGTACAGTTGCAATTTCTTACATCATTTTTTGTTGGATAAATTATTTTTATTAACTATTTTTGTTAGCCACTTGGATGTAATGGTTAAAGCACCAGGCTAGGAACCAGGAGATTGTGAGCATGAAAACCAGCTGGGGGACTTTGGATCAGTCAGTTTCTCTCAGCCCAACTCAACTCATAGGGTTATTGTTTTGGTGGGGAAAATATAATATAAAACAATAGCGTATTGTATATGTTTGCTGTCTTGAGTTACTTATAAAGTAATAAAGAGGGAGGGATCAAATAGATAAATAAATATTTGGACTTTCCTGTTTGTTTCTTGTTACTTGTTATTGCTTGGATAGGAATATGTTGTTGTGAACCCCCAGAGAGCTTTAGAAAGCAGGCAGAACAAAAATGTTAGGAAACAAATAAACTGTTTTGAGTTAAACTATTCTTAGCTGATGCTGCATCTTTTTTAACTATGAACAAGATAGATCTGTTTTACTGGTAAAACTTGGTGCTCGCCAGAATTTCTGTAAAACTGTAAAATTTCTGTAAAACTAGGGCTTGTCCCCAGATATATAAGCTATGGAGATTGCCAGCAAAGTTGTGGATAATATCTTAAGAAGAAAAGGATAGAGATTGTTGCATGTGAGAAAATTAATTGATTTTGTAAAACAGATTTGTGTTTAAGGTTAAAAAGGGGGAGGAAAAAGATTCACATATACAATCCAGCTGGATAGTAGCAGCTATCAACATCTATTTTGAGCTAGGCCAGGGGTGTCAAACTCGTGGTGTCACGTGATGTATGGCGACTTTCCCCCTTCGCTAAACCAGGTGTGGGCGTGGCCAACGTGCGAAGCATCCAGCCCGCAGGCCTTAAGTTTGACAGCCCTGAGCTAGGCAAACAAAAATACCTGCTACTGATTGATGGTGATTCTGTGACAGCTGTAGTAGCTGCATCTGTGAATTTCTACCTGGGATTCCCTACCTAAATTATTTGGTTACCTACTTAGGACCAACCTTTTATCTTTATCTAGCCTTATTATTTGGGACTTGATTCTCCAAGCATTGTAATCTTGGATACACCTTATGAGCAGCAGGCCCTTCCCCCAAGTATTGTGCTTAGCTACTCATCCATCAATGTGAATTATGGAGACTCTGATAAAGTTGCTTACACAATTCTTTATCAGTAACTAACGTCCTTTGAGTGATCCTCCGAATTTACACAAACCCTTCCTTCCTACTGCGCTTGTTACTGGCTATTTGGGATCTACTGGTCCATTCCTAGGATCTAGAGATTCAGCAGGAACTATGTTTACTCTTTTATTCTGTGCAGCTCCCACAAGAAGCTCTTTTAATTCTAAAACAGAGCTGTGTAATCTGGGTTCGTGGATTCTTTGGAGGTTTGTAAATTGATTTCAAATTGTCTAAGAACTTGGATGGGAAAAAATTACGATATTTTCAGTAACCTCTAAAAGCTTGTTTTGTTATTGATTTAATGAATTAATAATGAAGCACATATATTTTTATATTATATATTTATTATTTTTAAATGCTTTATTAACTGTATTTCACCATAATAATTTCCACTGCTATACAGTACGCACCTGTGTGTTTTATTTTATATATTTAAATACATGTTTTGAAAAGCAGGGGCATAGATTTTACTGCACCGCCGAAGTCTCTATATGGTTCGAAATAGCTAAGGTTAAATCTGGTGACCAGGATATCTACTAATCAGAATAGGTTGAATCTGATTTAGATGCAGCCATAAAAATGTTCTGTAGTTTCCATCTCTTTGGAATCGCAAGGGCAGAGCTTTTTCTGCCGGTGATGTTTCTTTATATTTACCTTCTAATACGACAGAGAGAAAAGTATGGCATTGAGCAAGAGAAAATGCTTTCCAATAGCCGAGTGTTTCTAGTTGTGTAAGGTAGCTGGCAGCAATGACAACTTGTCTGTTGTGTACTGGTGACCGGAATTCTGAGGCCTTCCCTAGATTTGCTTTCCTCTCTGTATCCTTTATCTTTGCTTCAGGGTTTGTTTTACCTGATCATATTCCACCTTAAGCACTGAGGAGGGAAAGTATTCTAGAATTAAAAGATTAGATTCAACAGCCTTGATCTATCTGGATTGAAAACTGTGCTGAAGAATTAACGTTACTGGGTCTTGAGGATAGAAGTTTTAACCAAAGGTTTATAGAAGCTGTTGACTCAGCTTTTATCATACCCATCTCAGTGGCGGATGTGTGTTTGAGACACCACAAGGTATCTGGACAGCTGCACTAATGAATTTAGACTGCACCCTCCCCAGGGGGGTAAAATAAAAAGCTGAAAGTGCGGGGGGAGCTAGGGACACATAGAGGAGCTGGGCTAGCAGTTTAGCCTGAAAGAGCTAAGTGGCTCTTACGCCATTTAAGCGGACTAGGACAACTTGCCGCAGTCAACTCGCCACGGGACGATTTAACAATTCATTTTAATTATTTAAAATAAGTGAATTTAAAAAAAATATTTTGTCATTCACGTTTTATTTTGTCCCTCCTTTTGCACCCTTTCTTGAATGAGTTTATTCCACTATTTCTTTGATATTAGGGTAACTCTTTTCCCACAGTGAGTTGTCCTGCGATGAATTAGCTGTAGCAGGTTGGCCATGGTGAATTGGCTGTGGTGAGGTAACTGCGGCAAATGGTCATAGACCCCCGTGGAAGAATGGCATAAAACAAGAACAATAAAAGCAACCACTTTCACCACTAGTAGTTTGTAGCCTTGAAATGAGCCCATTTTTTGAACGCAATATTGTTGTGACTTTTGATGTCCCACTCCTACCAGATTTAAACATTAAATGAGGAAGTATCCTTACCTGAATTTAACCAAAGTTCTGAGAAAGGGTTTTAGTCCAGTGATTTGACTTGACAAAATAAGAAAAAGCCTTTATTATTTTTTAACTGAAAAGTTGGATAAGGTCTTTTTTTTTAGAGATGTCCTGAATGTATGAGTTTAAGTTGTTTCAGTCACTGTTTTGAATATTTTGAATATTTTTACCAGTGCATCGTATTTGCTTCTATAGATGGTCTTCACCTTATGACTGGCTGCTCAATGACTGTCTGAAGTTAAGATGCCCTTAGAAAAAGTTACTTACAGCCTGTCTTCAAAGTTAACAACTCTTGCACCCCCTCCAAGGTCATGTGATCACATTTTGAGTGCATGGCAACTTGGCTTCCATTTATGCTCAGTTGCAGCACTTTGCAGTCATGTGATCATGTTTGCTATTTTCTGGCAAAAAATGGATAAAGTGGATTCAGATGTATGACCATGTGAATCATTTAACAACCAAGCGATTTACTTCTTAACAGCTATGATAAAATCGGTCATAAAATTGGATTTGGTCACATGGTGACTGAACCTAATGACCACAACTTATGACCAAAAATACCAGGCTGAGTTGTGGTTATACGTCAGGGACTCCCTACATAGCTGGCTTCTGTTTTATATTTTTGTATTTAAAAACCAGCGTTTTTAACTGTTTGCCTTAAAGATTGTTAAGCCATCAAAGAATTTGGTAGAGGATAAGCAAAATTTAAATGTTTCTAGCAATCATTAATGCCATCTGCATGACAGCAAAAAGGGGGAGCTGGTACTTAAATGAGTAACCACAGAATTTATTTATTTATTTATTTATTTATTTATTCGATTTATACCCCGCCTCTCTTCCCCCAATGGAACTGGGCGAGCCAATGACAAGTGCATGATGATGAAATCACACAAGTCCCATGACTTGTTTATTTATTAAATTTATTTGATGCCCATCTTATGAGCCGTGGTGGCACAGTGGTTAGAATGCAGTACTGCAGGCTAAATCACTGCTCACTTCAGGAGTTCGATGCTGACCGACTCAAGGTTGACTCAGCCTTCCATCCTTCTGAGGTCAGGCCACATAGAGAGGGCTGTAAGCACTATGAAGCAGTATATAAGTCTAAGTGTTGTTACTATCTACTACTACTACTAAATTACATAAAATATAAAATGACTCTTCTATCATGGTTGGATGTCTTGAATCAATGCAACTTGATCGCTGCATTTGCTTGGTTGTTATGTTGGTTGCAAAGCAACATCTGCATTGGAAGATGGAATATATATTTTTCTAGTTGAAATTCCTGACCTGAAGCTGATTATCCACTGGGGAAAATATATGTTGTTGAGGCTGGAGAGAATAGCAGGGTCAATCTGATAAATTCATAGAATCCATATATCTAAACCAAATACTTATTTATTCATTTTCTGTACCATTCATGCAAAAAATACAGATTTTCTCTCTCTCTCTCTCTCTCTCTTATTCATTTTAATTTAGTTCATTATAGAACTAGTCCAGCACAATACCTGTCAAGAAGATATGCAGTCAGGATTAAATAAGTCTCCAGTAAAGACAATAAATTATGAGGTCCCTCAGGGCAAGAATAGTTTATAGGGCTTTACTGCGCTTTCAGGCCGTTGTAAAAGCATATTCAAAGCAAACATGTTAGGAAGAAACCATAATCTTCAGCCTTTGCAATTCCAGGATCCATCCTGTATCTCTAATTGGGAATAGTAATATTGCAGTTGGAAACTGTCTTTTAAGTCAGATGGTGCCCAGATTAATAATGGGTCTTCATTTGCCAGCTGAAGAGCAGTTGCTTTCAATTTAAGGAATATTTTGAATAGGGCAGTATGTCACATGCAGATGGTCCTCCAGTTCTGACCACAGTTGGGTCCAGGATTTCCATTGCTAAGCAAGGCAGTTAATAATAAGTGTTTCACACACACATTTACGACAATTTTGCCCTGATTGTTAAATGAAGCCCTGCATTTTTTAAGCGAATCATGCAGTGGTTATAGATTGAAAATGTCACTTCAAACTGTGTTCCCCACACACGACCTAAAACTAGATGAAAAAGAACCCAATTCAACAAATGAGTCAAAAACATTTATTTATTGAGAAAAACGAACCAAGGCTACACACTTTCAAGCACCACTGTACATATATTGAGAAGAAGGATTTTTCAGGGAATTCTCGCACAAGATATCACACGAAGCTTATATTATCACACCAATGCAGCCAATCAGTTCCAACAACTAAATAGAAACTATGAATAGCTTATGAAGGGATGCTTAAAAAATTCAGTTGTGCAGTTTCCTCCCCCCTCCCCATCCTTTTTATATGAACAAGTGGCTGTGTTTGCTTCAAAAGGAGGCTATTTTTGTTCTAGAACAGTTGGACAAGGAGCCTGCAGGCAAGGCATTATTAAAAAAAAAAAAAAGCTAAAAGCAGTAAAATATGATTTGGAACATCAGCGGTAACCATATAGAATACTGACCAAGCTGAAAGTAAAGGGATTGTGGAGAGGAAAGCGAGGGGGAAAACCATGAACATATTAAAAAGGGCAGAAACTTTAAGATTCATGTTTTCATAAACAAGTAAAACATACGTATGGAAAGTTTGACTCTACAATGAACATTGATTTTTCTCTCCTTTTGTTTTGTAATGCTTTATATTGCTCACCTATTGCTATAATTATTAATAACCTGATTTCTCAGCTGTATATGACCTTCTTAACATGAAGCATAAAATCTGAACGTGGAATAGTTTTGTGTTTGGAAAGTTAAACACAAACTCAGCCCCACTGAGCTACGCCTTATCTTTCCTGTGTCTTTTAACTGGTGTACCTGGCTTTATCAAGAAAATAATATACTCTATATTCAGAGGGATGTGTGAAGCTATAAATTCATGTTTAGGTTTCTGTCTTAGAGTTAGCTCTTCTGTTTCCTGTGAAGCTTAGGAATGAATCTTGCCACTCTGTTTTTGTCAGGATATTATACCGTCTCTAAACTTCACTCATTTCTAAAAAATTTGCCTGAAAGTATCTAGAAGGTCAGTTTTGATTTTCTAAAATATTTTTCCCCCAGGAACTTCTTACTACTAAGGTAGTCATCCATTCGGAAAAATTCTGAAATATGAGCTTGGATTACGCATTCTGTTTAAGTGGGACACCATTGTTTTTTAGGGGGGGGCTTCGTGATACTCCTTCCAATTCTTTTTCATCCTTTTTCCTCTTTTTGTATTTTTTTTAATTTATCTTTTAACTTCGTAAAAATTTCTGAAGGTATGAGAAAATTAAAAGTTTAAAGTTGCTACCCCTAAAGTTGCTGTGCAACTATCCATCAAGAATGAATGATCTTTTTCTACTCTCATTTTGAATGCCATGTCACTTTTTTCCTTTATTTTTGTCACTCTCTCTGGCAGCTTCTCTCAACTGGGATTTCCCCATAGTTATTGTAGTAAATTTTCCATAATGTCCAGCCAGCAACCCAGAACTAAGGCAGGCTGGTTGGAGAAGATGGGTTAAACCAACATCTAGGGAATTGCCAGGTTGGATAATATGACCTATTTCTTGAGGAGGGGATAGATTAGAAGGCTTCTTGTTGTCAATAGACATATCTAGTGGTATATCTGGCAAATTGATAAGTTGGTTCCGAGATCTAATTCCAAAAGTTTAGTGCAGTGGGTGCCTCAAAATGCTGACATTAGAGACACGTTTTTCATTGCTGCCATCCCAGGCAGTTGCTAAGTTTGTGTGAAAGACTGGATTTTTTTTCCTGATTTCAGTTCCATCAGATGCTCAGGTGATAACAATCGTGGTTTATTTTAGTACAGTAGAAACTTTGCCGCTATTCTTTACAATGATAGAATCATGGGGCTCTTTGAGTTGACTGCATCAAGCAACAGTGTGATTAATTTGGCTTTGATTTTACATGTTTCAGTGTGTCCACTCAAATATCGTGGAGGGTTAACTATGATTGGTAATCCCAGTTGCTTTACGTTAGCAAACCATGATTAAATAAACTGGCAAAGCATGGATAAAGAACTTGTTGTGATCTACCCTAGCAGGAAGAATTTCCTTTTAGAGGCAGAAGACAAGGACTCGGCTTGAAGGCAGGAATGTTATGTAAAGGGGTTCCCCTGCCCCTCTTTAGATGAGTTAATTTGGGTGGAGCAGGAAGACAAAAAACGCAGTGGGCACATTGACCAAAAATGGGAGAAAAATCCCAGAAACCAAATTTTGCAACTAGACTAAGTGTAAATCTAGTGAATGCCAGCTACATGTTACATGTAGTTGGATAGCCATTTAAACCTCTTTTAAACACGTGCAGTTAAAATGTTACAATCAGTGTAATTAACTTTTATGGAACAACTGGGAATGAATCTTACAGAACCACTGGATGCCGTGGTAAATTTCATTGAAAAGTTGCCAAAGTACAAACAAGGCCGTAAGTTAGTTATCCCTCCTTTAAAAAGAAAAAGAAGTAACAGCAACACTTTACAAAGTTCAATCTTTTCTGCTTATTTTATAGTTAATTTAATACTGTAGCCTGGGTTACACATGGATAACCCACAAGGGGATTTCTTTTTTTTACGAACGCTTAGATGTTTGAGCATATTCTTAACCTCACCCTTCCCTTCCTGCATGGGTGGAGATGAAGAAATACGAAACATAAATAGATTGTGTGACAAGTAAGATAACATGTGTAGTCTTTCTTCCCCAGGTTTTCTAGCCTCGAGGGGAAAATTGCATTAAAGAGGTTGGGTTTTTTTTTTTTTTTCATTTAGATGAGTTGATTTTTTTTATTCTTTTTTTTGAGGGAGTTTCTTCTGACAGAAATTTCAGAGCGTTCAGATTGCAGCCCTGAAGAGGATAATGCTGTATAAAAACGTATAGGCAAAGAGAGGAAGGAAAAGTCCGCTGTGAATTTGGACGGAAAAGGTGTGTTTGAGCAGTTGACTCGGCGTTACACGGAACTTACAACTTGGTGTTCTGCCATAGGTTATGGAAAGGTATTTTGTTAAGAATCTGGCAGCTTCAGAATTTCAGTGTCACATGAAGGGGCAAAGCAGTGCCTATCCTTTCTGAGCTTTCCATGGCAATGCAGTAAACGATTTAAGAATTACGGCTGTACAGTGTCTAGATTCAAAGAGGAAAAGGGATTTGGAGGGTGGCTGGGCCGTGTATCTGTTCCTGGGCTCTCCGGGGTTGGTCTTCACACCTGCAGTCTGAGCTGAGGGAAAGATGCGTTTGGTTTAAGGACATCCAGATTGTTGCACAGTCTAGTTAAGAAATCCCTATAAAGCCTGAACTGACTTTTCACAAAGGATAATACCTGGATGGGCACCACCCTCATTGTTAAGATATTGCTCACAAAGTAATAATTTGGTCCAAATGTGAGCAGCCTTTTAGCAATTCGCCGAGTTGTCATAAATGCCAAAACAATTCACGCAGAATTGAACTGGTCAGGTTTAACATATTACAAAAGGGAAATATTTTATGTGCTAACCTGAATGTGGTTCAGTGCCCCATATTTCAGATTGCCAGCAGAAATAAACCCTTGGGTTTATTTATTTATTTATTTATTTTTAAAGCATTAACTTTTTCTGGGCCTGTTACAAGGCCTGTGATTATTAGATACGTGTATTATCATTTGTAGAGTCGTTTAATGTGAGATGGGTGGCAAAATAATTCAATAAATACTTAAGCTGCTTTGAATTGTGGCAAGTGCCCTTTTTGCTTGTGTCTTCAACTTTTTAAAGCAGACACATCCTCTTCTAGATATGTTGCTACAGCTGAGGAAATCAATGTGTTTGGTACATTTCCCTATTTTCCCCTAAACCTATTTTGGCTTCAAATTTGAAGTGCTGTCCAGCCCAATCTACCATATATATTATGATAAAATGGATGTGTATTGGTTAAACTTTGTATCTTCCTCAATACCAAAAGAGGTAAAAGAGGAGAGAGGGAGGGAAGGAGGGAGAGGGAGAGAGAATGAATGAATGAATTGGTTGAACGCTGGATTTTTTTTCCGAGGCAGAGCAGAAACTAATGGATTATAACAGCGGTCTTCAATCTTTCTCTCTCGGCAGACTAGTGGAAACAGCATGGGGGGGGGGATGGTTTCGTGTGCACGCATAACTTTCGCAAAAGCATCTTTGCACAAGCATCTTTGCACATGACCACCACTTCTGCAGCCCGGTTCCTAATGGGCTGCAGCCTGGCTCCAGTTGGGAATCCCTGGATTATCAAACCTTTTTGGATATTTTGGTACCGGTTTTGGAAAGAATAGCACCATTGTGAAGGATGCATATGGGCTATTTTATGACTACAGATAGTCCTCAAGTTACAACCATTCGTTTAGTGATCGTTCAAATTACAGTAGGATTTAAAAAAGTAACTTATGAGCGGTTCTTTCCCTTTGCAGCTGACCGTTGCAGCGTTCCCACAGTCATGTGATCAAAATTCGGGCAGTTGGACACCAACATATATTTATGATATTTGGTGCCTCCCGGGGTCCTGGGTTTGTCATTTGCAGCCTTCCTAGGGAGCTTCTGACATGAAAACCCAGAGCGGGAGCCAGATTCTCTTAACAACCACATGATTGTGCATTTAACAACTGCAATGATTCACTTAACAACCAGGGCAGAAAGGTTACATAATGGGGGTATGACTCCCTTAACCACTGCCCTGCTTAACAACAGAAATTTTGGGCTTAATTATGATCGTAAGTTGAGGGCTGCCTGCATTCTACCAATATTTTTGAGGTGCCAGGAGAATACGAGAGCCTCAGTGGCGAAGTGGTTAAATGCAGCCCTGTAGCCTATCTCTGCTGACTTGTTCAGCAGGTTGTCAGATTGAATCTCACCAAGGCTCAAGGTTGACTCAGCCTTCCATCCTTCCAAAGGTCGGTAGAATGAGGACCCAGATTGTTTGGGGGCAGCATGCTGACTCTGTAACTGCTTGGGGAGTGTTGTAAAGCTCTGATAAGCAGCATATAACATCTAAGTGCTGTTGCTATCTCTGTTGTAAGCTGCGCAGAGTCCTTTGGGAGTTGGGCGGCATAAAAATGTAATAAATAAAAAATAAAATAAATAAATATGCAGTTCATTTTGAACTTATGTATATTCACTGCTCATTAGAAACTAACGATGGTGAAGAAGAGGTAACAGATCTTCATAAGATTTGGACTTGGCATGAAATAAAAGAGCTGTGATAACTGGAATCAACAGAAAGGATTTTTTAATCTTCCGTAAGGGAAACTCACCATTTTATCTGGGTCTGTAAATGTCCCAGCGAGCAGCACTGCTGAAATAGGTTGGAATTTCTTTGTTAGCATTGGCCAAGAGTGCTGTTTAATTATGGCTTGTTCTCTGAATATTGATTAAGCAAAAGTAGGCTTCCAGAAAGTTCTGTGTCTGCTCTGGAAGTCCCCATTTTCAAGCCTGTTGAAAGCTGCAACCTTCGGTAATACAGTAGGTTCTTGGAATTTATTCAGATAACTCATCTTAGGGTATATTAATAACATGACCATTTAAATGCTCTGGGTGGCTTGAAACGTGGATGTGTAATAATATGAGTGTTTAAGCACTAATAAATGTGTAAAGCTTGTTCTAAATTTAACATAGGTACAGATTATGCAAATTAGACAGTTTTGTTGAACTGGCTGCTTGCCTGAATCTCTGCTTCAATCTACCGGTTCAGCTTTTGCAAAACTTATCCTAAATTGTTAGGAAACATTGAGTAAAAAATAGTTTCTTAGAACTGTGAGAGAGATCACAGTACAGATGAAACTACAATCTTGCCACAATATGTGAAAGGAGGCATGGATTGAAATCCTGATTTCCCTTTGAAGCAAGAAATGAGTTTATTTGTGTTGAAAGGGTATTCCGATCCCTAGATTCCTGAATAAACTAGACAGGGCTGTTGCTGTGAAACAAGTTAGGTTTTTTGGGTGGGGGGTGGGGGGTGTTGAAGAGATGTTTTCAGGAGCTTTGTCTAAGTTTGACATCTGTGCCAAGGGCGGAATATAAATATCCCTGTACAATAATTGGCTTTATTTGATCCCATCTTTATTTTATCTTTGGAACGCTGTTACCTTATGAGTTTAAAATACCTAAGTAATATATTGATAATGATCGCACGTGCTTTCAAATAAATTATTTTAGATGTTCATAGGACCTGGTGCATGGTGTTTATTTCACCCGAAATAAACTGCTGGTCTAGTCAGCTACGGAAATCATCTGTGGGAGATGCGTAATTGCATCCCAAAAAATGGCTATTGTTACGATGGGATGATGTAAACTGGGATGACCACCATTCATCCAGCCTTGTTTTCTTGACCTTGCAATAAGATCCCTGGAGGAAAAGGAAGGGAGTTTGAAGCAGCGTTCAACAATTAGAATCCCCAAAAATGTTCACTCCTGACTTCTTCCTGTATTTTCATTATTGTCTGAAGGAAACCCCTCCAAATGGTTCATTCAAATTTTGGATAATGTGTTGGGATTTAGATGCTGTGATGCAAAAATACATTTGGGTGGGAACCAAATTCCCAAACCAACCCCCACCCCACCCAAAAAGATAAATGTTCTACATTGCGATGGTTTAATTATCATAGTCTTTTAATATACTGAATATATATACTGAAACATATACTGAACGTAATAACTGGCTTATTTAGTGATTAGCAATTAAATAAAACTTTGAAACCGTACTAGGAAGGCATTGTGGGAGTTACAACCCAATATATTTGGAGTCTACTAGGGTTGAGAAGGTTGTTTTAAGCTGTCCACTCAAGCAGCATAATTTAGTTGTGCACTATAGAATTTTCATTATTTAGAAATGAGGGCAGTTATGAAAGACTGTGATTTCTGTTGGTGATTGGTGTACATCTAAAGACCAATTATTATATTAACTATTAACTGCCCAGTAATCTTCAGAAACAATTTGCTATTCTTAGTGCACACAAAACCATATTTCTTCTATAGCCTTACTTTAAAATTGAATATGGTAATCCTGTATCAAAATGTAATCTGAAATACTTCCATGTTTTACTTTCTATTAAGCAATCGGTATTCTTTGACTATCAAATCCATTTGTTTAGGTTTTCTCTTCCATATTGAGGAGGGATTCTTGTTATGTTAAAATAGTTCATTTCTAGGTTGATTTCTGTAGGCAACTTTCTCCTATTCCTGGAGTTCTTCAAAACAAATCTTCACTGCATCACTAAATGGAGGTAGCTCTTACTATCTTTCCTAAGTCTGTGCGTGTTCCCCTTCTCATTTGCTTATTGGACCCCACTCCTCTTTCTTTTTGGTTAATTGTCACATAAGTAGACGTATCATATTTTTGAGTCTTCACAGAACTGATTTTCTGGCTTCCATCTTGTAATGGAAGCCAAACCTTTTGAGGTTTTCCCCCTTTGAATTATTTTAGGTGGCTTTTTGCAAACCCTCGCTTATGAAACATGTACTGAAATCCTCTGAATGATGTACGAGAAGTCCTCAGCTTGCAACTAGTATTTATTTAGTGACCATTCAAAGCTATAGCAGCCATGAGAAAGTAGTTTATGAACAGTCCTTGTACTTAGACCATGGTACTTTTCAAGCACTTGGCAGCCAGCTCACATTTATGACGGTTATAGCATCCCAAGCTCATGTGGTCATAATTTGCCATCTTCTAACAAACACAGTGGGGTGGGATAAGCCAGATTTGTTTAATAATTGCTTAGCTCATTTAACAAGAGCCTCGGTGGCTCAGTGAATAGAGCACCATACTTACTGCTGTACTTAGCTGCAGCTGCCTGCAGTTAAGGCAAGTTCAAATCTCACCAGGCTCAAGGTTGACTCAGCCTTCCATCCTTCCGAGGTAAGGTAAAATGAGAAC
>JANHGC010008423.1:34099-56245 GCA_027560395.1 Boaedon fuliginosus
CGGAGGCCAAAAATAGGGTGCAAAGGCTGAAAATGGGGAGCATGGAGGCGCAAGTGATAGTGGGTGCACCTAGGTGCGCCCATGTAATACCTATACTCCGAGAGCTGCATTGGCTGCCAGTGGTCTTCCAGGTGCAATTATAAGGTGCTAGTAACAACTTTTAAAGCCCTACATGGCTTAGGAGCGGGGTACCTTCGAGAACGCTTCTTGCTGCCTTATGCCTCCCAGCGCCCAGTGAGGTCCCACATAGAGGGCCTATTAAGGGTCCCGTCAGCGAAACAATGTCGGCTGGCGGGCCCGCATGCTAAATCCTTCTCTGTGGGAGCGCCAACCCTCTGGAATGAGATTCCGGTGGAGATCAGGACCACCTCTTCCTTGTTGGCCTTCTGCAAGGCTACGAAAACCTGGCTATGGCGGGGGGCCTGGAATTGATGTGCCCTCCCCCCCGTTTCGAAAGTGTTGAATGAGTGGGAAGGATGGATTTTTTATTTTATTTTATATTGTACTGACTGTTTTAATATGTTGTTAGCCGCCTCGAGTTCCCCCTGACCGGGAAATGATGAGGCGGGGTATAAATCAAATCAAATCAAATCAATCAATCAATCAATAAATAAATAGGCAATGGCAATCCCTGCATCCTGAAACAGCTGATCTTTGGGAGGCCAACCCAACTGACAATCAGCTGCTTGTGCTAATCAGGCTGTGCTGAAGCTGAATCAGGCTGTTGGTTGTTTGCTGCAAAGAGACAAATTGCTGGGAGGCAGAGGCCGAAGGATGGGGCCAGTGGGTGGGCGGTGCTTCAGCAACATTCGCTGTATAAGATGAACAGACATTTCTACCCACTTTTGGGGTGAAAAAAGTGTGTCTTATACTCTGAAAAATACGGTAGCTGCCCAGAGTGATGGAATATCAGGCAGAATTTTATTATGTAAAAACCTTTTGAAAACATAGCAAGTAAACACCTTATTCATTAGACCTATTTTTCCCCCTGTTATATATTCAAAATGAATGTTTGAATATGGATGTTTGAGTATTTGATTAAACATGAAGGTAGGATATAAATTAAGTAATTATATAAATGTAATATACTAGCTATTGGGCCAGAATTTTTGCTTTATCTGTTTCTTTCAAAATTCAAGTGCCCACCTGCAGTCAAAAGTGGAATACCTCCAGCAAGGATTTCCCATAAGATACCATTCTCCAGGATTAATCAGCTTGAGAAATAGCAGCGGTAAATACTGAGGTGCTCAGTTTTATCTCAAAGAAATGGAGCCATAAGAGATTATGTTTTTTCCTCTCCAGGTTGCAATCCATCCTATTTAACCGTGTACAGTGAATATGGGGTTGATGTTTTTGATGTTAATACTATGGAATGGGTTCAAACTATCGGTTTAAGAAAGGTTAGTATCTTGAGTGTAGAGTAAAATGTGCTTTATAATTTTCTGAAAACTTCACTGCATTATCCTGAAGGCCTATTCTAAAAAGTTTCTCTCACTTTGCCTTGATAACAGATCCGACCTCTAAATGTTAATGGCACATTGAATCTCCTTAGCTGTGAACCTCCTCGGCTAATTTATTTCAAGAACAAGTTTTCAGGTTGGTGCAGAGGGGCTCTCTCAGTGAGTTTTGGGGAGTCTAATTTTAATTTAGTACATTGTACCTATTTATAGCTTGAACATAGCACGACAAGGAAAAGATTTAAAGTGTCTTTTATTTCAATAAAAAAATAGATAGTGGGATGTATTCTCTTTTTAGTGCTTCAATAAAGCATCTATTGAGGTTTTGTAACAAACATTTTATTTTAATTGTATATAATTGTATTGACCTAATTATCTAAAAGGAGATGGTTGTATATGTGTAAGCAAGTAAGACTATGGGTCAATTAGGCTAGTATTGTCATGACTGGTGGCATGACTTCCCAGTCTACCTGAAGGTATCAGAAACCAAGGAGTAGAAACTTTTCTGTTAAACAACTGAATTAAGTCTCTTATTTACACAGCCCTTTATGTAAAACATTACTAAAATTAAAGTATGCACATATTGCAGTGTAACAGTGCTAGAAAGCAATCTGTGATTTATGTGTAACAGGGATTTGCAGATCTAGAGATCTCCATAATATAAAATCTGGAGAACAAGATTTTGATAATCTGGAGCCTGTAGGAGATTGTACCTGCAATATATATATTTACAGGAGGAGCTGCTCTTATTGTGCCAGAAACATCTGACAATAGCAAAAAGCAAATGCTTCGTACTAGAAGCAAAAGACGATTCGTCTTTAAAGTTCCTGAGGAAGAAAGATTACAACAAAGACGGTAAGGTTTGGTTATTGTTGTCATAACCTGGGTGGAAAAGGCATCTTTCCTATGCTGAAAAATCATTATTTGATACCCTTTGTTGATTCAGAGAGATGCTCCGAGACCCCGAGCTCAGATCCAGAATGATTTCCAACCCCACCAATTTCAACCATGTGGCTCATATGGGACCAGGAGATGGAATGCAAGTGCTCATGGATCTGCCATTGGTAAAGCAACCTCTCCCCACTCCCCCCGCCAAAATGTTCCTAGAGAAAGCCTTTGTTCAGCTGGTTGGCCAGGAGCTTTGCAGTCAAAATAGGGATACTGTTTGTTTTCTGAGGGGTAATTGAAATCATTAAGCAAGCCTAAGGTGGTTCCTATAAAGCAAGGGTCTCCAACCTTGGCAACTATAAGGCTGGCACTTCAAAGCTTTGCTGGCTGGGGAATTCTGGGAGTTGAAGTCCGCCAGGCTTAAAGTTGCCAAGGTTGGAGAAGAATTTAAAGAATTTAGAGGTTGGCTGTAATTCAATCTTTTACACTTGGTTCTGTTAGCGATTCAGGTTATCAGCTGCTTGTGTTTTAATTTTTTTAAAATCTTCGTTACTTTTAATTTAATTCTTTTAATTTATTTTAATAGTGTGCTATCCTGAAATCGCACATAAATGGGCAGCCTTATACAAGTAGTCCTCAACTTCCAACCATTTATTTATGACCACTCGAAGAAACAAAGGCACTGAAAAAAGTTATTTATGACTATTTTTCACATCGCTATTGCTGTATCCCCATGCTCGTGTGATCAAATTTCAGGCACTTGGACAACTGGCATGTATTTTACGAAGTTGCATTATCCCTGGATCATATGATCACCGTTTGTAACCTTCCCAGTTGGGTTCTGACAAGCAAATTCAGTGTGGGGGAGGAAGCTGGATTCCTTTAACAACTGCCTTGCTTAGCAATGGAAATGTTGGGCTTAATTGTGATCATAGGTTGAGGACTACCCATGCATTGAATAAATAAAAACTCCTTTCACAATATCTATGGAGATTCTCAGTCATCCAGGTCATGGTTGTTCTAAAGGTGCTTTTTTTTTCAAGAGGCAACTGGACTTTTTGGTTTTTCTTTGAAGACGTTTCGCGTCTTATCCAAGAAGCAAAACGTCTTAAAAAAAACCCCAGAAAGTCCAGTTGCTTCTTGGGGAAAAAAAGGCATCTCTGGGACATCTTTTCACAATGATTTGTTAGCTATTTCAATCCAAAATCTCTTCTACTGTTGACATCTTTTCCAACGGTCCCATGGTCACAGGCGAGACACTAATCAGAAAAATACAAAGAATCCCATTAGCTAACAGGCCTGACTAAAGACAGAGGAAAAGGGAACATAGAATGCAAACCCAACCCTTGGCCTTCATTCTGGTGTGGGCATGTGGGAAATGATGTCTTAATAGCCTCTGTAATACTGTTTTGAGAACTGTTGCCAGGATCTCACAAGAACGTGGAAAATGAAGTAAATTGTCAGGCATATGATAGTGTTTCTGAATAATTCTTCTTTCCTCCTTCCTTCCTTTTCTTGTTTCTTTTGTCTAAAATAATAGAACGAATTTCCTTCCCCCTCATCCTCCCGACATTCTGCTCTGATATCATCTCCAACAGGCTTTGAGCACGTCTATCACATGAGCCCTATCTCTGCTGATCTCTTTCTCCAGAGTGACCATTCCTCCTCAATGCTTTCCTCCTCTTCCTGCCCCTCCTCTGCTTCTGTAGCAAGGGTAGGAGCAGCTCTTAGGAACTGAAGTGGATGATAGTGTGCATTAGACCTCTCAGCTGGCTAACCTCTGTGTGAATAAGCTTGTGCTTTCCTGCCCTGAGTTCCGCAGATAAAACAGCAGGCTGTCAGTGCAAAATCTAAATTCCTAATAGGCTAATAATCTAGGATAAGAGAGTAACCATCCTTCCAGTGGCAGGTGGCAAAGAGAAAGCTTATTGGATAATACTCCTTTGTTTCATTGCAACCAAACTGCCAGCATTTACTATCATAGCTGCCAAATGCAGCAAAAGTAAAAAGCAAATCATGTTCCCATTTTATAATTTGGAAAGCCTAGAGGCATAATTTGCAATCAAATTCTGTTCCTTATGCTGTATAATATCAGACTGTAATAGCACACTGGCAAAATCAATAAGACCACACAATTAATAGAATGTCACCAAATCCAAAATTAGGCATTAAGTTGTAACTTTGGCTATGCATTAGCCTTCAAGGGGAAATAAAGCAAGAAAGCAAAAGATAATTTTATGTGGCTCATTCAGACAGACTTGTTTTTCTAATAACTTTTGTAAAATGTCTCCAGCTACTGGAAAGAACTGATATTTAAATACTGACCTTTTTACTTGCTTTTTGGGTGGAATGGCTATATTTATCCCCTCGCTGATTCTTTGAGCAACATGCTTTGCTTTATATAATTCTCAGTAGTCAAGATGAAACAAATTTGTTAAAAAAAAAAGAGCTTCTTATACTGATTTCAGGTTTTAAATATTTTAAAAGGCTCCGTATTTGAAAAAGAAACTTAATTTGAAGATATCTAATTGAGTTTGGTTTCTGCTACAGACTGGTTTACCTTCTTCACAAGATGAGAAGGTTTGTCCTCCAACAAGCAACATTTCACGCCAAGCACCTCACAGAAATAAAAGCTACATTTCATGGCCATCTTCAAGTAAGAGTTGAAGTAGATCTCTTTCAAAGCTATAAGCTTTATAAGCTTCTCCAAGGGGAGATTCTCAAACATCTTTGCTTTGTAGGTGGCAGCGACCAGGGAGCAGCCATGCCCTTGCGAAGTATGTCTGATCCTGATCAGGAGTTTGACAAAGAGGTGAGATTAATTTCTATATCCTCACAGGTTTTCAAATAGTGAGGTGAATTTAGAAAAATGGTTAATAAACTAGAGCAGGGGTATCAAACCCGTGGTGTCCCGTTGTCATCACGTGACATATTGTGACTTTTTCTCCCTTTGCTAAACGGGGGGTAAGCATGGCCAGCGCATGATGCATCCGGCTCGCAGGCTGTGAGACATCCTTACACTAGATTGTCCTGACTTCTAATATTTTTTAAAGTACGTTTTTCTATCTGAATATATGTGTATATAATCTCAACCTGTGATATTATATAAAATTATGCAGCAGTGAATGAAGGCGAATATAGGTGTCCCAAGATAATGTCACAGGATCCAATCTGCGTTGGTCACGAGGACCAGAGTTTTAGTTTTCCGAGCTTTCAGATTCATGCTGAAGCCCATCTTCAAGGAAATTCTCTCTACCAGAGTGTGTCCCATGACTGACCCATAATGGGTCCTGTATCATGCAGCAGTGCTGCTTGTCTGTCTGAAGAGTTTGAGAATCCAATAATAGCATGTTTCTCAGTAAACAAGCCTTTTAATGGAGATCTTAATGATTTCATGGACACATTTATGTTCTTTTCTTGGTATCAGTATAAGAGGCTTCCATTGCCTTTGAGAACCTCTCCTTTTTGGGGGGGTGGTATTTCCAAATCTATCCTACAACTTTAGAATTCCTTGGAAGAGTCCTATTAGGTACTGACCCAGCCCAGTCTTGCTTGCTAAGAGTTACCAGGTGCTGTCAACTGCTAGATATATACAAAACATTTTAATGTTCAAGCCAAGGTCTATATAGCCAACATGCCAAATTTCAGAATTTAAAAGAAGTCAAAAATCTGAACTTAGAAGTCTCCATTCCCACTGTATATACAAACATTTCAATTGAAAGCCTAAATTCTCCGCATATATGTATTTGGAACATTTCTCAAAATTAACATTTTTTCTTAGGGAGAATAAGAAATGATTCATAAGGTTTTAAAGTACAAAGATCGCTTTGCTTTTTTTTTATTTAGACCCATCGTAGTTAATGATTTAATGTTGCATTACCATTAATAACTTCACTGGATGTTGGGGAAATTTTCAATTACAACCAGCTGTAGTTTTGAGTTTTAATGAATTTAATCATTACAAAACTATTATTGGGGGGCAGACATGCTGCAGAAGAAAAACTACTGCAGTCCTTCCACATGTAAGAAGCATAAACTACTTAATCTATTTTAATCTATTGACTACTGGGGACATTACGAGAACAGATAGAAATCAAAGTGTCTTCTTTTTACTTCTCTTTTTTTTCTCTGATCTCTCCTCATTGGAAGTTGAATCAGGTTTTCAGTTCATCCTGCTTTCTATAATAGGAAACAGTTGCTTTCCCCCATCAAGAGAATGTTCAGAGATATATATTTTTTGTAATGTGGCATGTAGCTTCCTTAGCATATATATTCAGCTGTCCTTTTGGATTTTACGCATCTGTCACCAGAAATTTTTAATAGGCTTGGTTTTACTGTATTTTGCTAAATATAGACCCAAGTGAATGAATTGAAGGATTAAAAAAAATCTTGCTATCTGCTGCTTCAATTAAAAAGTCACATTAGCATTAAAGAGAACAAACAATACCCAATGATATATTGGGGGAAAAAACTTTTGGATCAATGCGGGGGTTGTACGTATGTTACATAGAAAGAGCAGTATAAAGTTCTGGATTGTATTCTATGGATTGTTGCCTTATCACAGCATTTGTCTGAACAACTGCATTAGATATGGTGTTTACAACCAGAGCACAATCTTGACAAGTATATCTTCAAGCAATATAGCCATTTAATCTGTTGTCTAAATAAATTCTTCTTTCCCCAATTAAACTGACTGACACTATAGTGCATCTGCTATGAAGCTAAACATTATGAATAATTAACTACATTCCAAAATACCAGAAAATTGTCCAAGGAAGGACAGTGTTTTGAATGCCTGCTATCAGCAGGATATCTAACAAAAGAGCTACAGATGCAAAGTCAGAGCTGTGGATATATTTAACTGCTTCATAAATCTCTAATTCTTTTTTGTACCACTTAATAATTAAAAAGATCATAGATCATTTTACCTTTATAGTCTGTACTCAAACTAAGTATGGTAGAATTCTTCCCTGAGGAAATTATGCAATTACATATTTGGCATAGTTTGGCCATACATTTCCTTGTTTAGCTTTAGGACAAACCAATTTCAGGGTATAATTCCAATAGAATCTTTCTTTGCCTATTGCAAAAGAACATTAGAAAAGGAATGCATGGAACGGAAATGAAGACAAAAAAATTGGATCCATCATTTTGTGTTACTGCAAAAACTGCATCTTGCTAAGCAAAATTAAAACTCTCCATGTAATTAGGAAACTGATCCCAATGGAGATAAGTTTGTGGTTTGTTATCCCATGAAAGATTGTGAGCATGTGCAACAAACAAATTCGTGTATAGTATAGATGTTACTTATCAGTATGAGGAATTTGTAAATGGAGTGCCTGTCTACAGTTTCTTTTAGTGTTTTAGAAGGCTATTTATGATTATACATCTATTGCCCTGGAAATGCTCACGGTATATTGACATAAGATTCCAGCTAACGTACTATCTTCTGTCATTGAAAGGATATTAGCGAAAAAAAATGGACATCTGCATATTTAGGATTTTGAGATTCAATAGTTTAGTAGTTTTAGTAAAACTACTACTAAAATATGTTAATATTGATATTACCTAATTTGGTAAAGGAAACATCAGAAAAAAATCCCACCAAATTCAAAAAAGCAGCAAGGACCCCACAGTTCAAATCTTGAGCTAAAATATTCTCTTTTATCAATACTAAAATATCTGAAGTTGCCTGATGACACTATGTCAGGATCTTAAGAATTTTGTATTTTTGAAGGCAAAAATCTCATATAACTTTAAGTTATAGGGAAATATTTTATTATAGAGAAGGCTGTTCGTAACCTAGGTCTGTGAACAATTTCATGGATATCTATAAATGTACAAATCCATTCTCATCTCTAATTTGTTTGATTTTGATATTTTTGCTTTTGTGAGTTGCAAGTTTCTTTTTAGAACATTTGATTGCTCCTGTTGGCTTCTGAAGCCTTCTGGACTCTGTTCTTCTGATTAGTAGTGATTTACACCGAGCTTTTAATCAGTGTAATCAATGACAGAATATCATTTATTTTTTTTAAAAAAGCAAAAAGAAACATGGGAAGTGTAAGAATATAGGAATATAGATGAGGGCTTAAGTTAAAGACTTAGGAGAAAATATGATTTAGAGAAAGAGAAGAGAAGAGAAAATTGGAGGAATTAGAAAAGAGAAAATTGGAGGAAGAATAAATCTACACCATTTTCACATTTCTAAGGGCACATAACAGAGTGGAAGATATTTGATGATGATGATAGGAGACATTTGGCCGGGCCTCTCCTTTTATTAGATGCATCTTTGCAGTTCTTGGTCTAGAAATAGAATGTGACTCGGAGTCATTGTTTTTCTGTTTCTTTTTAACAGCCTGATTCGGATTCTACCAAACACTCAACTCCTTCCAACAGCTCTAACCCTAGCAGCCCCCCAAGTCCTAACTCTCCCCATAGGAATCAGCTGACACTAGATGGATTAGACCAATCAACCTGTGATGCATAACACTGCAGCTCTCTCCACTGTTTCTCCAATTTGGGATTGGAGACTGCTACGTCTCTGCTACGTCATGGAGCATCAAAAGCAGGACATCTGTCTCCAACAACAGTGCCAAGACTGATGCTTAATTTTTAGCATTGCACAAAAGTACATTCCTGTATCTAGACTGTAGATTTGAGGGCATAAAAAGGAGGCAAGAGATCTTTATTGCTATAGTGACTAAATTGTTTTTTTTTAATGTAAACTGTTCACGCGTACACTCAAGATGGATCCATTTCTGCACAGCTGTGATACTGTCATGACATACAGTAAAGGCTACTGATAAAATCTTCATACTTAAGCTTAAAAAAGAGAGATGCTGATAGTTTTTACTACTATACAGTACCAGGAATATTATTTTTCTATAGGATAATGTAATGTCTCATTATCAGCAAAGTCTTTTTAGAAAAAAAATGCAGACATTTGTGTATGAAGTAATAGCAGCCTAGCTACATCCTTGGCTAAATATATTGTTTGTTTCTTTTTTCAAAGTTTAGAAGGATAATAGGATGTTGTAGGGCCATTTCCAGCTTCAGTAGAATAAAGCAGGAAAGTGAAAACAGAAGTTCTAGATTGTGGCCTTTTAACTTACTTAGCCATTACATACGTTCTCCGCTGTATAAATGTCTTTCTACTGAAATTTTAGTCATGTACATAAAGGACTTACCAGAAATGTTTTATCCTTACCCTACTTTTTTAATCTGATTAGCTAGGACAGGGCTTACTGTCGGAAAACAGATTTTACTGTTTTTCTCGCAGTCCATCTTCTCAAACATTTTTGTAATTTCTCTTGGATTTTTTTTTTCAGAGTAAAAGATAACACTACGTTTTAAAAAGTTTTACTAGGCCAGCATTCTCTTGAGATTGCTCCCTGATGGCTGCTTATATGAAGGGGTTGTGTAGTAATAAATTGCTTCTGATTTTTCTTGGTAACCAAAGTGGAAGCATAGAAGGGTGTGTATATGAGGGTACCTCGTCTCCCGCCCCCACTTCTCTTAATTCACTATATTCTCACCTGCATGATGATCCCAACCCCATGATTGCTCATTAAAAGTACTGAATGTGTAGGGGAGGAAATGCACAGCACATTCCTGTATATTTTGCAGCGGTGACATATTACATGTATATTTAATCTCATGCTTCCATGTATTATACATTTAGCAACACTACCTACCCACCCATTCTAGTGATCATGTTTCATTTAAAAGCGTGTAATTAATTCTATGGCTGGCATATTCAGTTTGTCATTGTCACACTAGTGTGCCTTCTGTGCCAATTTGATGACAGTTGGGATGTCAATTGTTTTAAAATCTGGTTTCTATGGGCTAATACTATACCAATGGCTAACACTCTTTCCTGAGACACTGTATAGGACATGCACTTATCCCTAGTTTAAACCAAGTGGTTCTAGTCAACATTTAATTCTGTTTCATTAAGTGTTTGACAATATTTGCTCTTTCTCAGATTCTTGATTAATAGAGCTCAGTTTGAGCTGGACACTACTGCTTTGGGGTTTTTTTCTGGTTTTTACTCTTTTTTTAATGTATGTCTCAAGTCTTTGTAATTATTGAATTGTGAGAACATTTTTGAACAATCTACTTGTCAATAAAGCAGAGGAGGGATGTTTTAAAAAGTTCATGGTTGTCCTGTCGTTAATTAGATAAATGTGGCATGATTCTAATCCCTTCTACAGAAATAGGGAAAAGAAATATCCTGCAGCTTTCTCAATTATGGAGGGGAAAAAAACCTCCTACATAATCAGATTTGTTGGTGCAAGAGCTTTTATCAACTTTTCCTCTTCAATGAGAAGAAAGCAGCTACAGCAGCAGTTGAAATGGAAAGAATGCTGTGTTACCTTTACAGTTTGTCACAAAGACAAATTTTGTTATTCTTTTCTTCCTCTCTTCTTTAGCATCTGTTCTAGTCTATGCTGAATTATTAGGAACTAGCTGATAACCCGGCCTTGCTCGGGGTTTTTTTTTTATTGGACTGGCAACTTCCTTCAACCTTCTTCCATCCTCCCTCCCTCCCTCCTTCCTCCTTCCCTCTTCCTTCCTTTCCTCCCTCTTTCCTTAGCTTATTGCCTGGCTTTGGCCCGGTATTTAGTTATGTGTGAGTCCTTCTCTTCTTCCCTCTCCTCCTCTTCTTTCCCCTTGTCATCCTGTTCATCATTATCTTCTCAGTCCTCCCCCAGTCCTCATCTTCTTTTCCCTCATCGTCCTCATCTTCATGTTCTTCTCATCTTCCTCCTCTTCCTCATTCTGTTTATCATCTTCTTCCCTCCTCCTCTTCCTCCTCATCTTCTTCACCCTCTTCCTCCACTGTTGTTATTTTGTCATACCTGAAAGAAGACACCCTCATCTTCCCCAAAGCTCCTCCGTGACCACAGGCGGTCTGGGGTGGAGGTGATTCCCACAGGGAAGAGCTCCAAGACACAGGCCCTCTCCTTCTCCGCTGTGGCGCTGTGGACAATTTGTGCTTATTACGTGTTTTCACCCCAAAAAAGGGATCAAAAAGGACACCTACCCTTTGCAGACTGTGACAGTGCTTTTCTTATTACACTTTTCTACCTATCTGGCAAGTTTGAGGTAGATTGGTGCAGAACTGAAAGTTTGTATAAAGCACATAAAAACAGACATCCACACCCCACGTTTCTTTTATAGATATAGATGGGGGACTGCTTTTATAGGGTGTCCATAAAGACGTGTAAAAGCAGAAGAGAACTGAAACAAGACACTTCAACTAAAGTTTCACTGATGAGGTAACCTGGTGACGAAACGTTCAGAAACTGAACACGTTCAGGGAACAAATAACCACCAACATTCTTCCAGATTCTTCCCAGCTTCCCTTTATATTTGTAGGCTCAGGAAGAGCAATTCTTTTTGGTTGATGTTAATGTTAATCAACCAGTTGTTGTTTTTTAAGGAAAAGAATAAAGTATTCCACTTTAGGATGAATATTATTTCTCTTAGTATGTGTGGCATAGGTTTGAGGGAAGAAGGGTTTAGTAAAACAAAAAAGGTCGTAAGTCCCATTTTTAGTGCCATTGTAACTTTGAACAGTCACTAAATGGATGGTTATAAGTCAAGGATTACCTGTAGCTACTATACTATTACTATATGCTCTTAAAAAGCATGCAGCACTCTCATGAGCTGAGAGCTGGATTTGATTTTGGACTTTTCTTGGTAGAGAAACATTTTCCTCATTTCTGACTTAATCATCTGTTGGAATCATGTCATGATGGTATATATTTGCATAGTTCCATGTTTTAGCTCTACTTTGTGTTAATCTTTGACGTTGTTTTAATGAAACAGTATTTTCTATCAGATCCCCTTGGGGGGAGAAACCTTCTTTCCTCCCAAATAAATTTACATTTGCTCACTAAACATTAGTTAAGATTTTTGGCGAGAAGAATTCATGCTCTAGTCCAAAGCGTGTTCTTTTAGAATTTGAGTCAGTTTGTGGCTTCCTTAAGAATGTTAGAAACTCTATAAGTAAGGATTTGGTTTACATGACATATCAAAAATAAATGTGCATTCTCAGCATTTGCTGGAGTTTTTTTTTTTTTTTCAGGGAAAAAGGCTGAGATGTCGCAAAAAGGAATATATTCAACAATTTAGCACGAGCTGCTATAAACTAAACATTCTTTCCAGATGGGGAAAGTTAAGGCCCGTTATTTTATAAAAAGAAAGGCAGACATTTTCTCCTTTTCCCCTATTGTGGAATATAGAGAATCGTTATTTGAAGTCCTGCTGCTCCTGTACAAAAATGAGGGATCCTTGGTGCTCTCTGAGCTTGCTTGTTTTCTTGCAGACGTTTCAGTACCCAAACTAGGTAACATCTTCAGTGCGTGTACAAAAAGCATAGAATATCATTTTGGGGAGGTTTTCAAAAGGGAACTATGGAGTCCTACAGGAGTTGGGCGGCCTGTAAATTAAATTAAATAAATAAAGTAGACCAAAAGATGATGAATGGAAATGCATTGGAGCCACTTGCGCCTGCAGCAGACAAGAATGTGCTTGAAAATTTGTAGACAAGGCAAGATATGAATTATTTCACAATTCACAGATGTTTCTTGGCAAAGTTCCATATGAGTACACAGATTGAAACCATTGTCTTATTCTTATTTAGTTAGCTATGAAATGTACACACTGCCTCAATCCAACTAGACTCCAGGCAGATTAGAATGTGCGTAGTAGAAAATAACGTTAATTTTAATACAACAGTAGAAAATATAAACAACAGAACTATAATAAAACTAAAATGTATTTTGATGGCTCTCGAATCAATCCTAAAACATCCCGGCTTTCTGAAGGTCCACAAGAGTTTACAAAGTGGGAATTGACCCTTTTGAAAAAAAATGAGGACTTGTCCCTCACTCACTCTCCTTCATATAAAAAGTTGTCACTATAATATAAGCTATACCATATGACAAGAGCCCCTAAATATGATGCCTATGTTTTTGTTCCTTTCCATTGCATTTTCTGATAGATGTGGACTGTCTGAGTGCCTGGGTTGTAGGATCAGATTTGGTCAGGGGAAGGAAGTCTCTTATAATAATAATAATAATTTATTAGATTTATACCCCACCTCTCTTCACCCGAAAGGGGAACTTATATACTCATTCCCCCTATAGAGTGAAGAAGGAATGCCTTCAAGGGCATTTTAGACAGGGCTTCAGCCCAGTCTAAAAAACCAAATTAAAAAATAAACCAGGCTCCTCTCTAGTTTACCCGATGATAAAATGAGGATGAGGGAAGCACATTCAAGCTTGGAAGATTCTGTTACTAAAGCTCGTACAATAATAGTTTCTACCTACCAGTATATGGCATTAGTTTCTCAGTCTGATTTACTTTGTATGATTGACACAGTTAAGAATACTAAGATCGTGACCATACATTGCTCCTGGGGCAGGGGTGCAGGACAGCAGTATGAAGACTGGCCTGTAAATATGTGATAGGTTGGCTTTTGAACCAGCTGAAGTTTCCAGGTGTTCTTCAAGGACATTCCCATGTAAAGTGAATTTCAGTAATCCAAACGAGATAAGAAGAGCACGAATGCATCTTGTTTCAGATAATACTGCCATAGGAACACCAGCCAAAACTTAACAAGGTCCTTATATGCCCTAACCTTCACTTGCTCCTTCAGAAAGAGCCAACATTTCAAACATGTGACTTCTAGAAAGCTTCCCATTGTTTTATTTCCCTTTTACAGATAGGAAAGTGGAAAGTGGGAGTTGACCCTTTTGAAAAAAATGAGGACTTGGCCCTCACTCACTCTGCTTCATGTAAAAATGTGTGTGGGTGTCGGTGTGTGTACAGTATGCCTCATTTTTCTCAGTTCCAAGATTCAGCTAAAATATCTGTAGGTATCCAATCCTAAGCAATTTGTCTTTTCGGGATGTTTTATTTCTGTGGATTGAGGCAACTGGTGATCCACCAAATCAAATCCAGTCACCAAGGGGTACATTGTACCTAGGCAGATAATTGACAACTCTTTTGTTATCCAGTTTCAAATAAGAAGGAATCACATGCCATTTTCATCAAGTATTTGATTGTTTGTCAAACCAATACGTTGGCAACTGTTTTTCAAGCTTGTTTTTCCATTCCATTAAAAAGTCATTTGATTATTTGGGACAAAGTCTGTATTGAACCCTTATATGGTAGCTTATACCATTCATTGCAGTTTGATCTTCACGCTGTTTAAGTGTAGTATTAATGCTTGGCATTCCTGTTTTTATATGACTCATAAAACTCAACTGAAAGCATGTCTGTTTGACCAGTTGTCATCCACAGTGATTGCTTGCTTGGCTATCAAAAATTACGATTGTGCTTCAAACACTTCAGTAATGGAGGGGCACCAGTCACTACAAATAAATCTGTCTAGAGATACAGAAGAGCAGTTTGATAAGATGACAGTCTTTCGGAATAAAATTCAATATTTTTTGCATATTTGGCTGAGTACTATTGTAGGATAGTGATAAAAATGTCCTGCATTTCATTGTATCCAGTAAATCAACTTTACAGTTCTGCATAAATATGATGAGGGAGATGGTGCCCCTGAATCTGTAAACTGCCTTTTGTGTGTCTCCTTGAATTTATAAATATTTTAATGTTGACATTCTTTTGTAACAGTTGCTTTGCTGCTGTATTGATGAGGGATGCGGTTTGAGACAATGAACTTTCCATGCTGTCACAATGTACTTTGAAAGTAATGATTTTCAAGTTGAAAACCATATAAAAATGATCCACCGAAGCTCTTAGACTTCAAGGAAAAGAAATAACCTTTAACTTGAAATTCTCTGTGAGTGTGTACCATTAAATAAATATCCAGAAGTCCAGGGACCATCCACCTGAACTAGCACCTTCTGTGTCTTTGTTATTAATAGCACAAGAGATTGTGTTTTTAAAGGAATGAGTAGCCATAGTTAGATATGCTCCCCATTCTCTGTGCTTTAAAAATGTTACCCAACATTAAATATTTATTTTAATACTTTGACTATTTGCCATTTGAGATGGGAGCTGAATCTGTGAGCCTGTTATGGTTTCTCACAGGCTGACTCTTGGTGAACATAGGAGTCCCGTCATTAAGCAATAGCGGACAGAGCCGTTGACCACCTCCCGTCTTGCTTTCCCACATGCACCAAAACCGGACAACTGATTATCAGGACGAGGACGCATCACTGTGATTTTCCCTGGCACATGTTTGGTGGGGAGTCAGTGGTAGACAACCTTGGTGAATCTACACGAACCATTCTTGGAGAATCACTGATTCAGGACCTCAACTCTTAAAATCAAACGTTGAAAGTTTATGCAAATTCAATAATATTAGCAGAGGTCTCGTTATCCTACTTAACATTACCGTTTCTGCTGTTTTAAAATCAGAGGCAGGAAGGGACATTGGAGGGATTTTAGCCCAACCCTTGCCTAAGGCAGGAGTCCTTATACCGTTCCAAGGACAAATGGTTGTCCAATCTTTTCTTGAAACCTCCACCACCCACAATTCTGGAAGGCAAGCGGTTCTACTGATGAATTGTTCTTACTGCCAGGAATTCTCTCTTTATTCCAGATTCTCCCTCCGATGAGCTTCCACCCATTGCTTCTTGTCCTGCCCACAGGTGCGATGGGGGAATGAATCCATGCTGCTCTTCCCTGCGGCAGCCCTTCAAGTATTGGAAGGTTTCGATCACGTCTCCCCTGTGCCTTCTCTTCATTAGGATAAACAACCCTGGTTCCCTTAGCCATCCATCCATCGCATGATTTAGTCTCGAAGCCCCTTATCTTTTTTGTTGCTCTTCTCTGCCCTAGAGCCTCAGCATCTTCTTCCAGTCACACGTGCGATCTCACCACTGCACGCTGAAGCAGTACTATCCCTTTCCGTGATCTTGATGCTATCTCTCTGCTGATGCAGCCTAGAACCCCACTGGCTTTTTTGCGGGGGCAGCTAAAGCACAGGACTGGTTTTATTTGTTTGGGGGGAGGGCGTGCGGGGAAAGAGCTAGAAATTCAGTTTCAGTGGTGAAAAGCTAATGCCACTTCTGGCTTTTTGGACAGGCACTCCCTGATATACAGTACATAAAAGGAAGCAACTTGCCATTTCTTTTAAAATAGACATGGGAAATCTGCTAGCCCTCTAAATGTTGCCAAACCAGAATTCTCGACATCTCTCGTCATCCTCCAGCAACATCTGGATGGCCACAGTTTCTCTCTCCACCCTTTTAAAAATAAAGCATGATTAGGAGAGCCATGTCCTTTGGCCACCGCAATCTGGGCTTTTCCTGTATGGCTTTGAAAATCAGAAGACTTTAGTTTAGTGAATCCTCACGGTTCCTGTCTTGATAGACCGACCCAATCTACCTTTGCCCACCACCCAATACGAGGAACGAAGACATTGCATTTTGTGCCTGAAAGTAGATATACAGACATAATTCTGTGTTTGCCTGAAGTTTCTAGATGGGAAGGCTGGGCATGGGGCAGGGTTAGAAAGGAGGGGTCCTTGGTGGTCTCTGAGCTTTCTTGTTTTCTTGCAGGCGGTTTCATTAGTCAAACTAGGTAACATCATCAGTGCTAATACTAATACAAATATTCTCCTTTAAGGTTTAGAAAGAAATGGTTATATCTGTAATAGCCAATCCAAGATGCTTGCTGCCCTGACCAGCGGTAATTTTATGTCTGTATATGTTTTTATTGAAGCGTGCTGCATAAAAATTGTGTGTGCTTAGAAATATGAAGAAACAGTAGATGATGAGAAACCTGTTACCTGTGAAAGCTCTAGGGGAAGGAGTTGTTTGTTGTAATACAATGCTACTATGATTGAAGTAGGTGTGAGAACTTAACTAATTTGCTTGATCTGGCTAGAGAGTATCCTGTTTTTAGCAACATAATCTTGGAAGCAAGGTAGAAAGGTAATATCAATTATTTACAGCTGTTTTAAGACCAGTTATACTTTACAATTTTAATAAGTTTATGAAACATAAACATATAATATTCAAATAGTAATTGATTGACAGATTCTATAAAGGCACAGAAGTGGCTATGCCTTTTAGACAAATTAAAACATTGAGGTATCAAATAACTCTTAGGTACAAAGCAATAAATGTACTCAAGCTAGTTTATACATATCCTTTGCCTAAAGCAATGTTTACATCAACAAATATACAGTAGTATTTAAATTGAATACAAGGTGGTTCTGTTAGATGAGAATAGGTTATAATTTGACAGTATATTTATTTCGCTTCTGTCTTCTAGGACTCCTTTAAATCTTAATTTTTTCTCTGGTAAAGTCTTGTCCTCAGTTCTACTTCATAATTTACAGAACAGCAACAAAGCTTTTAGTTCTTCAAAGATTTGGCTTTCAAAACGAATTATATTTTAAATCTCTCACCCTTGTATCTTTTCACAACAATTTTATTTTAGGATTCTAGGGGAATAAAGTTCTTACATTTAGCAGTTACTTGTTTAATTACTTGACTGCCCTGTGACTAAACATATTGATTACTTTTAACACAACAGAGCAAGCAGCTTTTCCTTTTTCTTTTTTTTAGCGTGAGTTGGGTACATATAATATGTTTTGTGGGCATAGGACGAAGTATGGCAATCACTCTCTTTACAGGTTACCTATTTATAGGTATAAACATCTTACATCTTAGAGGCCAGAGGAATAAGGGTACCTCATCTGTTGTGCTGTAACAACTTAAATACTTGATGAAATTACCCTGCAAATCCAAAAATGAGGTAAACAAAAAAACCTTAATATCAAACTTGTAGTATTTATATATTGGCAGTATATAAATATATATTATATACTACAGGAGAAGTCCTAAAGATTAATCACTGCAGTTGTTCAACACAGTGGTAGTTGACAGGGTTGATCTGAATTGCCATCTTTGGATTGTGCTTTAAGTAGTAGCAGTCTGGGAGTGGGCATTTCACTGAATGTTACCAAAACAAACTGTGTCTCTGCAAACTAATTGTATGCTGGAGGGGGAAAAAAAGTGAAATATCTGTAATGATAAAGAGAATGTGCTTTTTAAAAAATAAGAATAGACTTAAAGGTAAAATGCTACCATGAAAAGTGGCTGGAAGAGAAACCTGGGATCACAAAAGAAAGAGACCAGCCTTTTGGTGTATTGGACTCTGACCCTTCCCCAGGGGTGGTTTTCTAATGGTCTAACAACCGGTTCGTTTGGTGTGGGCATCTTGTGCATGCGAAGCACATGCACGTCAAATGCGTGATGCACACGCATCACTTGGGGGCCGAAAATCAGCTTATTTTCGGGCCTAATGTGATGCGCACACAGCATGCACCAAATGCGTGATGCGTGCCCATCACCTTAGGCCCGAAAATTTACCAACTGGTTTGGGCAAACCGGTAGCTAAATCAGCTGATTTTTGGCCCTAAATTGATTGAACCGGTTGCTAAATTTAGCAGAGCTGGTAGCTAAATCAGCTGTTTTTCGGGTCTGAGGTGATGTGTGTGCCGCGCACGCTGCGTCCACATCAATTTAGGCCTGAAAATCAGCTGATTTAGCTACTGGTTTGGCCAAATCGGTAGCTTGATTTTAACAACCGATTTGCCAAACTGGTAGATATCAGTTCGGCTGAACTGGGCCGAACCGGTAGAAACTCACCCCTGCCCTTCCCTGTGTGTTTATATCCAGATTTGTTGATCTTTTGTCACTGCGCCTTGATGTATCTGATCTCTTCCCCAATGTCCATAGGAGTTATGGCATAAGTGATATGTACAGATTTTGATGTGCATAGTTTTTAAAAATATTTTTGTACGTCAAAAGTATGTTTCTTTTATTAGATATATTTAATAATCTATCTATTCCTTGACCCTGTCGTCAAGGAATTCCAGCTGGCAGGGTCGTGGAGAAAAGCCTTTTCCACCATGGCTCTCGGCCTCTGGAACTTCCTGCCCCTCGAGATGAGATCCACCCCCCCTGTTGGCCTTCCAGAAGGGTCTCAAAACCTGGCTTGCTGATTGGCCTGAGGTCCCAATAAGCATGTCCCATACTGGAGGTGATTAGTGGATTAAAAAAAAAGACACCACCTCCAACCTATTGTGTATTGGTTCCTATCTTAACTAAATTGTGTTGATTTTAATATTAAATTACATTCATGTTTTACGTTGTTGTCTTTGTCATGCTTTAAACTGCCCAGAGTTGCTTGATAGCAAGATGGACTGCATATAAATTTAATAAATAAAATAAAGATATACCAGCCAACTACCAGGATCCTGGGTATGGTTTGAGGTATATTTCACAATCCCAAATAGAACTTGAGTTGGAAAAGTTGAAATTATTTTGCTTCATGACGGCATAATTTAGTAACATTAAACAGAAACCGAAAAATCAAATGGAATAATTTTTTGTATTGATAGTTTTAAATACATTTGTCAAATTAAATCCTTGAAACACTTGTCAGCTTATAATTGTACTATGACAAGACCAGTTTTGCTTTTTTAACTTAGGCAGTATCATTTGGCCTTAAATTAGCATATTAACATTGGATTAGTCTACTAAAGTAAATTGGTACTGCTAGTATTCCTACTTTTACTATGGTTGTATTTCATTCTGTTTAATTAAGTCTGACAGAATATGAAGATTCTGTTTGCAAAATTTTAAAACAGTTTTGACTGAGTTGGGGTAAGAAAGAAATATCTTTGTTGTTTATTGGGCACATCTTGACCATATGCCCAGAATTAATCGAAATGCCATTTTTTGTGATACAGACATCCAGCTAGTACAGGCAATATGTTCCTGAAATATTGGACTCTGTACTTTTGTGGATCAGCCACAGGCACAGCATGGCAAGAGTCAAATGGAGGCCAGAACAAACGATGAGTGAAAATTGCTCATCCGGCAAAATCTTGGCAGAGAGCTTGCTTCATCTCATTAGTCAACCCTATCCTAACCTATCTTCCATGGTTTCTGTAGCAGGAATGCTGTGTAGCATTCCCACATTTTTCACTTTTGGCCTTCTTAGTCAGGAAGTGGTGTCAAGAAATGGTGGAAAAATCTTGCTGCTCTGATAGACATGTGAGAATTGTCCCATCATAATCACATTATTTTGGTGCTTTATGGTGCACATTGTGTTAAAGGGTTCAGAAGTGAAGCAGACTGTGTTCATCAAGAGCCTCCTTTTGAGCATTGAATCAGTACACTATAATTGGTACTCAGTTCTTTCTTCAGCAGCCTTTCTCCTCACAGTTTGAGGGTCTTTTTGTTCCTGTTGAAAGTTAAGGTATTCACCTCGATGTGATTGTGATATCTAATTAAACCTTTTCTGGTTTTTAGAACCTGTGTCAAGCGATTGACTCAACCTTGTGTTGGGATAACAGACTTTGGGTTTTAGTAAAAGGCACCATAGTGTGGGACCTTTGACTTTTGTCCCGCGTCTTTGATATATTTTTCATGTTTCTGATGGCAATTTATGCTACTCTTCCTGGAAATCAAATTTGCACAATCTGTCCATAGACTTTTATATCCACATAGTTATTTATATATAAAATTATTATCCTTAAAAATATTCCTGGAACTAAACATTTAAAAAGCAATCGGCAGGACAGTAATTTTACATATATTTGGAGTTATGCTGGTGTTTGTATCTGTCTTTGGGGATATGGTCTTCGTTTTGTTGTGCTATCTAGAGCATGTTGAAGAATAATTGGAAAAGCACCATGAGTAATAAAAGTTACTTGCTGTTTCTATTCCAGGAAAGCCCAACAGCACTGGCAACTCTGAACGGATTCAGCTCTCAGGAATGTACAATGTTAGAAAAGGGAAAATGCACCTGCCAGTCAACAGATGGACAAGACGCCAAGTTATCCTTTGCGGGACGTGCCTAATAGTATCGTCGGTGAAAGAAAGCCAGGCTGGAAAAATGCACGTGCTCCCCTTAATTGGTGGAAAGGCAAGTTGACAATTTCAGTGTGTGTGTGTGTGTGTGTGTATGTGTACATTTATTAAAATTAAAATGAATAATACATCATCAAAATCACGTATTTTAAAAATAGACTAATACTAAAGGAATTAAACAAACCAAGAAAAAATGCAAGAGCAGTATTAAGAAATAAAACACATTATGTTTGGGAGTAATTAGGAGCACATTTGTAATCTTAAGAAAGCTTACTCATCTGTATTTGTAATTTTGGCTCAGAAAACAATTGTACAGAAAAAGATAACATGTCAAAAACTTCATATTAGTATAGCTATGTGTGTGTAACTGTAGCTTCTACTAACTAGGCAAAATAATTAAACCTAGAATCTGTAAGAGCAAATTTAAAATCAAGAAGCTGCCTCAGGCAATAGAATTGATATAAGTAACTATAAATCTCCATCATTGTACAATAGGATATGTCCCAATGAGGTTTTCATTTTCTCTAAAGTATCCTTTATTTGGACAAATGATAATCCAGTTATTGTTTTTAGATGGCATACTCATTTTGTATTTATTTTTAAAAGGATTTGTTTTACACATCATTTTTTTTTTTGCATATTGTTTCCTCTTGAGGACAGTTATTGATTTTCCACTACACTTGGAGAATAAGTTGGGAACACAGTTAGCATACCAAAAAATCCTGACCTGGGCATTTAATCAGTGGTTATTCTTGGAGACAAAAGGGATGCGGTGGCTCAGTGGGTAAGATGCTGAGCTTGTCAATCAGAAAGGTCGGCAGTTCAGCGGTTCGAATCCCTAGCGCCGTGTAATGGAGTGAGCTTCCGTTACTTGTCCCAGCTTCTGCCAACCTAGCAGTTCGAAAGCATGTAAAAATGCA
>JANHGC010008423.1:159802-177012 GCA_027560395.1 Boaedon fuliginosus
GGTAGGAAACAGGAGAGAAGGGGAAGGAAACAGACAGAGCAACATAGCGATCCAGTCACAAGGAGGATGTTTCAAGATTCTGGAGACAATCCTTTAAGTCCTCCAAGTCTCTATCACCCGATGGAATGGGTGACTACAAACTCCCCGGCAGCCATTCGTGGGGTATCGCGGCCCACGTCCACCGTTCCGCCATGCCTTTAAGCCTCATTACCACCCCAGGAAGCAAAATATTCTCCCCCCTCTCACTCAGTTTGGGAGCGATATTTGCAATTACCAGAATAAAATTTGGCAGCTAGAAAATAGGCCAGCCGGTTTTTGGAATTGTACCATGTGGCCGAGGGACAACTGATGCCAAATAAAGGCTTCGTTTAACGTGCCGTTGTGGTTCCGCAGCGTGCTGCTGACTGGGCAGCCGACTCCAAGGGAGAGAGCGAGGGGACGTGCTGGAGGAAGAGGAGTCGGTGGCTGACATTTTGCCAACAGAGGCTGGCCCCTCCACAAGGCAGCAAGAGCCGGTGGGGTCTGAGAGCATTCCGGTTATCAATGTTTCCGGAATCATAGGACAAACCCCTCTGTTTTGCTACCTTAAGGCAGTTTGCACAGAAGCTTTCCGCAGTGCTGTGCCACCTCATTAAGACAGCAAGAGGGGAGGGATTTGGCTTGGCTTGCGTTGTGGCCACCATTTTATCCCACCCATCAGCAGGTGAGTGCAAAATGGCAGCCAGTTTGCAGCACTGCACAAACCATACAAAGGCAGCAAAATCAATGGTGGGTGGGATTCAATTTTTTTTACTACTGGTTCTGTGAGCGTGGCTTGGTGGGCGTGGCTTAGAAGGCGTGGCTATGCAGTCATGTGACTGGGTGGGCCGCTGCACACCCCCGTGCCCCATTTTTTTCCCTAGAAAGCCACCCTGAAGCCTCCTGGCAGCCCAATAGGGGCATTTGGAGACTCCTGGAAGGGGCGGGGAGGGGCAGAGCCAATCAGAGGTGGTATCTGCCAGTTCTCCGAACCAATCAAAATTATTGCTACTGGTTCTCCCGAACCTGTCAGAACTGGCTGAATACCACCTCTGGCTATAACCCTGATGTTATTATTCAGTTTTGCTCTTGGTCAAAAAAGTTGTGTATTCCTATGGTTTCGTACTAAATCTCAACCACAAAAGAAGGATGTCCACAACAAGCATCTACATATCAATGCTTTACATTTCAGCAAAAGGTAACATTAGTATATTTATACGCCTACCTTCCAATACAGCTAGCGATAAATCGGGTATTTCATGTTTAATTTTATTGAGCATATTTAAACCTGGATCTATTTCTAACTAAAACCATACCTATTTACTCCGAGTCAGAAACAGTAAAAAGCAAAGCTACCTTGAAAATAAGCCTCAACAAGGAACAGATTTAGGCATCTCATTTTTAGCTCGATGGACATTAAAAGTAGAATATCTGGAAAAAGTATTTGAAAGTGGGTGTGTCAAAACAGAACTAGCGACAACTTGGAAAAGACCTAATGCAGTTCCCAACTTCAAAAAAGGGGGAAATATAGATCCAGGAAACTACAGACTAATCAGCCTAACATCAATACTTGGAAAAATCCTGGAAAAGATAATTAAAAAACAGATCTGCAAACATTTAGAAACAAAGTTAAAACTAGAAGTTAGTTAAAAACAGATCATACCGGTCCGAAGCCTATTTCATTCCGTGACAAAGTGACTGAATTAGTAGACTAGAGAAATGCTGTGGTCAAAGGATACTTAGACTTCAATAAGGCATTTGACAAAGTAGACTACTTCTTGGTAAGCTAGAAAAATGCGGGATAGACAGCACCAGATGGATTTGCAATTGGCTGACAAATCATACTCAACGAGTAGGTCTTAATGGTACTACATCTACATGAAGGGAAGTAACCAGTGGGTTACCACAACGCTCCGTCTTAGGCCCAGTACTCTTCAATATCTTCAAAAATCACTTAGATGAAGGAATTGAAGGGGAACTCATCAAATTTGCAGATGACACTAAGCTGGCAGGAATAGCCAACAACACAGAAGACAAGCTCAATATCCAAAGCGATTTTGACAGACTTGAACAACGGGCATCCAAAAAAATGACATTTAATGTGGAGAAAAACAAGATTTTACACTTAGGCAGGAAAAACCAAAGGTACAAATACAGATTCAGTGAAGCCTGGTTAAAAAACAGTAGAGGAATCTTGGGAGTCCTAGTGGATGGTCACTTAAATATGAGTCAGCAATGTGTGGCAGCAGCCAAAAAAGCTAATACGATCCTTGGTTGCATAAACAGAAGCATGGAATCAAAATTACATGAAATATTAGTACCACTTTATAAACCTTAGTAAGACCACACCTGGAATACTGCATCCAGTTTTGGTCACCAGATTACAAAAAAAAATGTTGAGACTTTGGAAAAAGTACAGAGAAGAGCAACTAAGATGATTAAGGGCCTGGAGACTAAAATATATGAAGAATGATTGCAGGATTTGGGTATGGTTAGTCAAGAGAAAAGAAGGACTAGGGGTGACACGATAGCAGTGTTCCAGTATTTGAGGGATTGCCACAAAGAAGAGGGAGTCAACTTATTTTCCAAAGCACCAGAAGGCAAGATAAGAAACAATGAAGGGAAAGTAATCAAGGAGAGAGAAAACCTGGAATTAAGGATAAAGTTCCTAACAGTGAAAACAATTAGCCAGTGGAAGAACCTACTCTCAGAACTTGTGGTTGCTTTGTCACCTGGGGTTTTTAAGAAGAGACTGGATAGTCACTTGTCTCAAATGGTATAGGATCTCCTGCTTGAGCAGGGGGTTGCACTAGAACAGCAGTCACCAACTGGTGGTCTGTGGACCACCGGTGGTCCACGACAAAATTCTGGTGGTCTGCAGAAAATTATTTGCATTTTTTATATTGCACTAAATCAAGGGTCCTCAAACTATGGTCCACAGGCCAGATACGTGCAATGAACATTTGTGTTTATTTATTTATTTTATTTATTTAGATTTATACCCCGCTTCTCTTCCCCGGTCAAGAGAAACTCGTGTTGCTGCAGAGAGTCTCCCCCTTTGGGATCTTTTTATGTGGGTCAGAGGGAGGCAGAAATTCCGACCTGGGGTCTGCTTCAACCTCCTGGTGTGGGGCTTTGGGCGAAGGCTGGAGAGAAGTGCCGCTGCTGGCTAAGAGCCGGAGGGCCTTGTTCTAGTAGGACTGCATCATGACCTAGAACTAGCTGACCATCTCAACCCATTGAGCCTCCAGGCGTCAGTACCAGGCCTTGCACTCCCGCAGGTCTTCCCTATGCCTGGAAAACCTTTGCTCGTAGTCTTCAGTGAGGTGCTTCTGCTGAGCCTCCTTCTTGGTCAGATCCAATTTGAAGTGAGCCTGCTGTTTTGCCAACTCTTGCTTGTGGTGGCTGTTTAGTTCCAACAACTACTTCCTATTGGGGCCCTAAGGATCCCAGGTGGACAGACGAGGAGTGGTTGGGAGGGCCGAATAGAGGCCATCGAGGCACCCCTCAGTATGAATTACATCAAATTGGCCATGCCCACCCAGTCACATGACCATCTAGCCACACGCACCCAGCTAGTCATTAGGCAGATCATATTAGTGGTCCGCGGGATTTACAATTATGAATTCAGTGGGTGAAAATGGAGCAAGTTCACCAATGCTACATGTACAGGTCTCCTGTTCTCTAAATAAAGACTGGATATAAAAACAAACTTGTACAAGAATAAATACTATTGTTCATAATAAAAGATAATGTATCCGTTTCTGGTTTTTTTGATGGATGGGTAGACTTACATATTACTGGAGAAAAGCCCAAGTATGCATATCACAATCATGTCCTTAGAGGAACAAATAAGGATATGTGTAGCAGAATTTAAACCTGCCATTTTGATCTTCCAGCTAAATTTGATTATTTTGGCAAGAGAACATGGTGTAATTTATCTTATTTGTTTGGCTTCCACCACTGTGGATAAAATGTTAGTATTAGATATCAGATCAAAAAGAGAGCAAGACCCAAAAAAACAAAAATAGGACATAAACCAGAAATTAAAGCAATACTAAACAGCAATATATATCAAGATAGTTTCTGCATAACATGAACCCATGCAATTTTATAGTTTAGAGGTTTTCCATCAAGAACACTTCATGTACTAAAACCTTCAAGTCTGGCCAGATAAATCTTTTATATGATTGTAGCTGACAACCTTTGATTCTTCTTATATAAAGTATTATCTGACAGCCCTTAGTAACTTTCATAATAGGTAGACAGGCAGGGTATGTGTCACTTGTAATGGGCATTAATCCACTGCAGCTGAAAGATACCGAAATCTGTAATATATTATGTGTAATTTTAAATTCACGTACACCCTGAATATTTGCATCTCAAAAACAACAAGTGCATCTGATACCTATGGGGTCAAGCCAATTTGAGTCAAGATATCAAAAAGAAAAACTATTTTCTAAACATGCCATATTTCCATCATCTTGACATCACTTTAGGATGGGCAGGTTGTAAGAAATGTTTTATGTATGTAACCCGAGAGAGAAAGAAATGGCAAGATATTATAGAGGAAGCAGACATAATGTAGAAGTTCTGTTGCTGGATTTTCCTGTCACATCTGTGCTAGCTATCAACAGTGCAGGAGTCCCACATTTTAAGATTACTTTTCTGTTTAGCTAGCCATGGGAAAGAGAATGCTGGATTAAATGGATCTTGGTCTGATTTGGCAAGGCAATTTCTGTGTTTCTTTTTTGCTCAGCGCGATTTGATTACAATGCCAAATTTCCTCTTTGCAGCTTGACATTTGAACATTCCAAGGAATTAACTAATGTGATTCAGATTTCACAACAACAGAAAACTATTTATGACCTCAGATTGACAACGATATAATGGGAATTCAGAAAATCTAATTAGACAACAAAGAGTACCTTAAAAGGAGGGGGGGAAAGGGATCTGCCTGGCAGCATTGTTTTACAGAAATAAGACAAAAGAAGTGCTTGTTCTGCCAAGCCTTTCTCTCCATTCAGTATTAATTGTGAAACGAAAACGCAGTACATTGGACTCATTCTTTGGAGCTAATTAACCATTCATAGATATGATTATATCACGGTATACACCTGTAGAGAAAGAAAGTACAAAAATCCATGGCTAAAAACGTAGAATACCACAGAGGCCAAAGGAGGTTTGGTGCAAGTGTTCTAGGAGTCTTGGAATACTGGATACTCTTATGGAAATATTTTTACTGTTTTTAAGGTGGGGATTGAAAAAAATCATGCTTCCATATTAGCTTATGATTCCCAACCTAAGTCTCATAATACAGAATTTGCTTCTCAACCCTCCAACTGGATAGAGGGTCATTGGCTGGGGCATTGATTCATGGCATACCCAAGTTACAGATATATGTAATAATTGTTTCTTTCCAATAGGGAGAACTGGGAATATCTCTGTGCAAGTGGAATTTGGGACCTCTCAGCATTTTAACCGTCGATGCTTGCAAAAGCCTGGCTATAAATCTGGTGCAAAGCCCATACAAAATTTTATAATGTAAACATACCTTAAATTAATCCTAGTGACACAAACTACCAACATCAACAATGGAAGTTTTAACCTATGGAATCATTTATATGTTGCCAATAAAGGGGGGTGAGGGAAGTGTTATAATTGCACAAATGCAAAATAATTGTAAAACAATATAGGTAGGAATGAGTAAACTAAGGGAAGAATAAAGGAATACTTGCAGATTTTACTCCACTAGCCATAGCCAACTTTAGGGGGTGGCACTCATCTGTTTCAAGGCCATTGAGACAGCACTGTATGAAGACATTTCCGCGGCTGGCATGATGTCATAGAGCACTGTTACTTTCCCACCAAAAGGATACCTATTTATCTACTCACACTTGCTTGTTTTCGAACTGCTAGGTTGGCAGGAGCTGAGGAGAGGACGGGAACTCATCCCATTGCATGACGCATGGCTCTTGAACCCTGGCTGCTGGCTTTCCAGCTGATAAGCCCCGCGCCTTTAACCAATGAGCCACTGCACCACCCAAGGACAGAATATCAACACATAGGAGTTTGACACCCTTGATATACATGAAGTGTATACTGATCAAGAAGTGGCATATTAAAGCTAAGCATCTCTATAGCCTATTTCAAAACAATGCCCAGATGTGAGGAAGGTGTACATATTTAAGAAATAATATGTCCTTCAACATCAAGATGATGCTGTCCTCAGCAGTACTTTATCTCAGAATTGAGACAAATTTTCAATCCTGTTCAGAATTTAACCTGTTTAACCTGGATTTATGATTGAGGTCAAGAAGGAGGGCATTGTTTTTGAATAAACAGTGGGGATAATAGGTGGCAAATGCCAGCCTACAGACATGGATTGTCCTTACTGTTTCACTTTGACACACATGTCCAGGTGGATGTTCTTTTAATTTAGAAAATAAATGTTCGTTGTATGAAGGCAATGAATTTTAAAACTGCCTAAGGTTGTGACATTCTTTATACTGAAACTGTGTATTATATAACTTGAAAATATATGTTTGTGTATGGGTAGATTGATATTAGATAGATAGATAGATAGATAGATAGATAGATAGATAGATAGATAGATAGATAGATAGATAGATGATAGATAGATATTCCTTCCGAAGATTAATACTTATAAAGCACCAATTTAATAGAAATGATGCACAATATGCTAATGTATTTCCCATCATAAATGGGACTCAATAGGATAACAGTGGCTGCATTATGTCCATGACATTTTAAGAGATGCCATAAATTTAAAAAAATGAGATGCAATGTGCCCGTGAAAATATAATTTCATCAGTGAAATCTGCAATAAAATGTTGCAGTGTGAACTCTTTCTATTCAGGGTTCCCCCAACATTCACTCAGTGTCTCCTTTTGCTATCTTTCTCAAGGAAACTAAGCCTTTCTCCTTCACCAAGCATATTCAGATTTTGCAGAATGGCTTGAGGGGAGATTATTTGCCCTTATATTTTATGTTCCTCTGTGCTTTGAAGTTCCCCTAGTTTTTTCCATGGTTCTATTTTGGATCTTGTTCTCTTGGCACCATTCAACTGACTTCATTTAGACCAAAACAGGGATCCACTGTATTCTGCACAGGTAAACAATTGACTCATTTCTTGTTGACCATATTAATTATTGCCAGTTGAAATAGGAAACATGATCACAAGTTTTAAAATGTAGTCTGGGATGGCTACAGCGGTCATTTTTTTATTGGTTCTCCTGTGTATGATCACGAGAGGTTCAGCCTTTGGACATTTAGCAAATGATACTATCAAAATGATTTAAATCTCTTGTTTATTCATTTCTAATATCTGGAAACTGGATTTTTCTTCTCTGATTCAGTGGCAATTTTGTCCATAGCTTGAGACTTTCCTTCAGTTTAGCAAAAGAAAGAAAGAAAAAAAGAAAGGAAAAAACCCCCGTTACAGATCATCGCAATTAATCCTTTGTTTGTGCAGAACAATCTGATAATATACCAGTATAATTTAAAAAACCCTTATTATAATTTCATAAACTATAATTTATGAAAAAGGGTATTTCCAAGTGTGTTACCACTACCCTTTTTACTACCTTTTCTAGTTTCAAGAGGAATTATTTTAAAAGGCTGTCATAAAAAATGAAACTCTCTGAACTAATTTGCAAATTTCTACAGAGTGGCCTAGGGGATTCCCATATCTGTACACAAAAATATTTTTTTTTTCATGAAGCAATAGGCACCTTCCTCCCTCCCCCTTGCCCAAACAAACTTTTCAAACTATTAAAATAAAAATATGGGTACTTGCTTATGTTCTTGCTCTTTTACTGTATTCAATATGCTTAGGCTGTTTTCAATTGCCTAAGCCATATTGATATGATTTATGGCTGAACTTATTTTAACTGGTATATATATATATATATACATACATAAAAATAACGTAAGCCAAGGCTTGGATCTCTGAGGCTTTTGCATATTTATGTGGAAAGGTTCGGTGGCTGAGAATTTTAAGAAAATCAGCTGCATTTTCTTTTCCTTTTAGAATTCAGTATTAGTACACCTTTGTATTAATGCCAAATGCTTCAGATAATCAATCTGTCTGTAAAGTTAAAGTTACATTTGAGAACAGCCTTGCAAATCAGCAATATGGTAAAAAAAAGTGTATAGGTCCTGGGATTGTGAAATGAAACTTTGCAGATGTCACCGCATTTGTGACAAGAAAACTAAAAACAGGCTGGATCTTATCAACCAAACAAGATGAAGTCAGACTGATGATTCTTCCATCATATCTGCAGGATATTTTTGGCAAACGAGAAGAAAGATTTGGTTCTATTCTGGATGCTTACATACATGCAGTCCTTCATTGATAGTTCACTTGGGATGTTCAGCAGACTACAATGATTTATAGAGATACTACAATCATGGAGACACCGTAAATGCAGTGAAAGCTGGATGGATGAAATAATCCTGTTCTCATAAACTAAGCTTTTAGACATTCAGGAGACAGATTTACATCAGCTGCAGAATACTTCCAGCTTTTATATAAAATTATGTCTGCCACGGCACTGCTGTATAGAGCAAACGGGGAGCGGAGACATTCACACATGATGTTAAGCCATGTTTTAAATCACTGCTTATTGAGCAACCCAAAATAGCCTAGTTCAAAAATCACACTAAGCCAAAATCAGGCAAAACACATTTATATATTACTAATAGCCGATAACCTGGCTTCGCTTGGGTATTTATTTATCGCAATGCTGTATTAGAGAAGAAAATCCTGCAGTCGGGACTCACGCTCTTGTGTGAAGCTCTAGTTGTAGTAGCTCTGTGTCTCTTATGTAGTAGCCCTATGTCTCTTATTGTTTATTCGGGCCTCACGTTGCTCTCTCGCGCAGCATCGCAAGTCAGCGGAGTACTGTGTGGAGTACTTATGGAGTACTGTGAAGCGGTCACCATGGCAACTCCACTATTTTTAAGGCACAGAGACCCCCGAGGGGTGTTAGGGGTGTCTTACCCCCACAGTATTTGTTCCCAGAGGTTAAGTCATCTCTGTGTACCAAGTTTGATCGAGGCGTTCCAGAGCTATACTGGAAAATACACACACACACACACAATTTAAAGAGAGCAAGAAAGGAAGAGTATTGATGCTTTTGAACTTTGGTGTTGGAGCAAGTTTCCTGAAAATGCCATGGATGGCTAAGAACAACAACAAAAAAGATGGATAACAGAACAAGGGTTCTTCTCACTGAAGGCCCAACTGACCAGATTCAAATTATTCTACTTAGACCCAGTTTTCTAGAAAGGGCTGTAGTGTCGGGAGAGGTAGAACGAAACAGCAGAAGGATATGACTACAGGTAGTCCTGGACTTACAACAGTTCATTTAGTGATCGTTCAAAGTTACAACGCAACTGAAAAAAGTGACTTATGATCATTTTTTTACACTTTGCAGCATCCCCATGGTCATGTGGTTTTCATTTGGATGCTTGGCAACTGCTTCATATTTATGACGGTTGCAGTGTCCGGGGGTGGGGTGTCACGTGATCCCCTTTTGCGACCTTCTGATGAGCAAATTCAAGGAGGAAGCCAGATTCACTTAACAACCATGTTACTAATTTAACAACTGCAGTGATTCACGTAACACATGTGGCAAGGAAAGTCGTACTATGGGGCAAAACTCACTTAACAATTTTCTCATTTAGCAACATAAATTCCAGGCTCAGTTGTGGTTGTAAGTTAAGGACTGCCTGTAATAGCAAAGCGAATAGAATCATTTACAGAGGCAATGAATACAATAGCTGAGAGATGTGGAAAAAAAACTTAGGGAATAGATTGCCAATGCCTTGGAGAACATCTGCTTTTGTAGTTGTTAAGAATTGAAAACACCGTGAAGGCACATTTGTCTGTCTGTCTGTCTGTCTGTCTGTCTGTCTGTCTATCTCACTCTCTCTCATATCTATATGTCTGTCTCTCTCTTTCCCTATCCATCCATCCATCCATCCATCCATCCATCCATCCATCCATCCATCCGCCCATCCATCTTTCTCTCTCATCCATCTCTCTTTCCTGTCTGTCTGTCTGCCTGTGACTCTGTCTGTCTCTGTCTCTATCTCCTATCTGTCTGTATCTATGTCTGTCTGTCTATCTATCTATCTGCCTGCCTGCCTGCCTATCATCTCTGTGTCTGTGTCTGTGTGTCTGTCTGTCTATCCTACATGAACATCAATTTGGTTTAATGGTGAAGGCATCAGGTTAGGAACCAGGACTGTCCCACCTTTAGCACACAAACATCTGGGTGATCCTGGATCAGTCAGTCCCTCTCAATTCTCAGATGAAGACAGTGGCAAACAGCTTCTGAAGATCTTGTTATGGAAACTGCAGGGACTTGCCTGTAGTCATGTTTGACTTAAAGGCAAAAAAACACCCCAAAATCAAAACAAAACCATAACTATCTCCACTCCTCATATAACCTTTATGAATCTCTCTCTATTGTTCAGATTTTTTTGTTAATGCCATTCTCTTATGGTAAATACACACACACATACACAGAGCCAGATCAATCACCATACTTTGGCATTTGAAAAAAAACACCCTGTTTTTAAAGTACTGTAACATTAAAATTACTTTGGGAAGATGATGGTAGCCTTACTTTTCAGTACCGGCACTTGGCCCTCTGGAATGATCTCCTGATAGATGTTAGGTGACCTTCCATTTTGGCTATCCATTAGAAACTGGTGAAAATGGAGCTCTTCTAGGGATTATCTGGCATGCTATCTGGGTGGTACACTGATGGCTGCTGCTGTGCTATTGCTCCATCTTGGAGGTTCACAATGTTTTGTGTGCTTCAATTTAGTATTGATTTTGATGTTATTTGCTTTGAGCTGCTTCGGGTCCTTCAGGATCTGAATATGATAAGCAATCAAGCAAAAAAACCACATTTTTTTACATTTATTTCTGTTGCTTATTTGCATCCGGAAATCATACTGAACTTTGTAGCATTTGTGGATCAATCCTTATGGATACGAAACCATTTTCTGTAGCTACAAATGGTATATCACTCCTTTCTGTCTATGAGCACCATCAGTGGTTCACATAAAGAGAACATAAAATCTATCCCCCAACCTTTGGGAAAAGTCCTTTGTATATATAACTCCAGTAAGACACAACTAAAGTAGATCAGTCTTTTACAACTTGGTGACCTCCATAGGCAGGTAGTCCTCAACTTACGACAGTTCATTTAGTGACCATTCAACATTTCAATGGCACTGAAAAAATGTAATTTATGGCCAGGGATGGGTTTCAAAAATTCTAGCAACCGGTTCTCCGCCCAGTTGCTGGGTGGTGGGCGTGGCCTAGTCGGCCCCCTGCACCATTGTGGGGGGGCAATTTTGCCCTCCCCGGAGTCCAGGGGCTTCCCCCTGAGGCTGAAAATAATCCCGTTTCGGTCCTATTTTCAACTTCCAGGAGGCACATTTTTTGTCTGAGGAAGGTGAGGACGGCCCTCCCAGAGCCTCTGTGCATGTCCTACAGTTACCTGGTATCTGCGTGGAGGCTCCTGGGAGGGGCGGGAGGGGCCAGCCGGTCATTCAAAATGCCAGTTCAGCGAATCAGATGTCAAGTAAACATCCAGTTCGTCTGAACCGGCCTGAACCGGCTGAAACCCACCCCTGCTTATGGCCATTTTTCATAGTTACGACCTTTGCATCGTCCCCATGGTCACTTGATCAAAATTCAGACCCTTGGCACCCGATTCATATTTATGATGGTTTCAGTGTTTTCATGCAATCACCTTTTGTGACCATCTGACAAGCAACCTCAATAGGGAAGCCACTTAACAACCGTGCTATTAATTTAACAACTGTAGTGATTCAACTTAACAAATGTGCCCCCCCCCAAAAAAAAAGATTGTAGATGGGGGCAAAAAATTCACTTCACAACTGTCTCACTTAGCAGCAGAAATTCTGGACTCTTTTGTGGGTCATAAGTCGAGAACTCCCTGCATTTTGGATTGCAATTTCATAAAATCCCAGCTAACAGGAGCTTCTTGTTGCATATGAAAACCACAAGGACTGGAAGGGGGCTAGTGGTTAGTTCCAGCCAAGAAAAAGTATCAAGCAAGACAGCTTCCTGTGTGCATTTATGAGATAAACTCCAATGATGCAGCAATACTGAATTTGTGTGGAGGAAAAGTTTGACTGAGGGCATGAGCAAGAAACAGGTGAGCTGAAGAAAAAAATAAAAACAAACAAACTACAGTTACCATCTCAGCAAAACCAAACACCATTCTCACACTTTCTAGCCTACTCAGTGAGAACAGGCCCTCATAACAATGTGGTTTTTTAATGTGTTGTTCTTAAAGGTCACCCCCTCCGCCCCTGAGCACTCAAAGCACAGAGGATATGTTGAATCATACCTATTGCTCCTCATCTCATTTACATTTGGTGAAATCCCTGCACGGGCCTGATTTAGTAAGTTTAGTCCTGCGCTGATATTTTCCCAGGCGAAACGTGATTTCTAAATGTGGCTTCTGTGCTTCTCTAAAACAAACACTTGTTCTATTCTGCCCGTTTACGTCCACAATTTAATTTTGAAGGTTTGTGTACTTGCTATACTTGAAGGGTTTGCATGCTTTCATCTAACATCTCTGGTAGGACATTTATTTGTTTGTTTGTTTGCTTGCTTGCTTGTTTACTTACTTACTTAACTTACTTACTATTTACTTACTTCCAAGAAATGGATCAGATAACCTGTAGTGATCAATTTCTGTGGAGATTCTCAGACATCCAGGTCATGGTTGTCCCAAAAGGTGCTTTTTCAAGAGGCAAGTAGACTTTCTGGTTTTTCTTTGAAGACATTTTGCTTCTCATCTAAGAAGCTTCTTCAGCTCTATAGTGATCAGTATGAATCAAAATCACTGGAGGAATGAACGCTGGTTGTACCCTTTTAGCATGGCTCTGAATACAGGTAGTTCTTGACTTATGACCACTTGTTTAACAACTGTTTGAAGTTATGCTAATGCTGACAAAAAAAAGTGAATTAGGATGGCCCTAGCACTTATGACCATCATGGCATTCCCACATGCACATGGCCAAAATTCAGGCACTTGGCAACCGGCAGGTATTTATTAGGGTTGTAGTGTCCTGGGGACAAGTGATTGCCATTTGTGACCTTACTAGAGCACGGGTCTCCAACCGTGGCCACTTTAAGACCTGTGGACTTCAATTCCCAGAATTCCTCACCCAGCTTTGCTTTCCCCTTGACCGGGGAAATGAGGCGGGGTATAAATCGAATAAAAATAAAATAAATAAATAAATTCTGGGAGTTGAAGTCCACAGGTCTTAAAATGGCCAAGGTTGGAGACCCCTGTACTAGAGGGCTTACAACAAGCAAACTCAATGGGCGAAGCTGGAATTTACTTAATGACTGCATGAATTATCATCATTTCATCCATAACAAGTTCTGAACAGGGAAAGGCTTCAAGCTGGCTACTGGAGATCCTCTTGTCTCAGTTCTTTTCATCCATGATTTTTTAAATGCCTCTGGGATATCAACTAAGAATATTTTTGATTACATTTGACCCAGTGGCCCACCAGTTGTCAATCTCTCATTAAATATAGGTAATCTTCAACTTACGATCACAATTAAGCCCAACATTTCTGTTGGTAAGTGAAACATTTGTTTCACTTTTTACGACCTTTCTTGTCACTGTTGTTAAGTGAATTGCTGCAGTTGTTAAATGAGTCAAACTGCTGTTAAGTGAATCTGGACTTTTCTTGTCAGGAGATCACATGACCCCGGGCTACAGCAACCGTCACAGATATGAGTCAGTTACTGAATTTTGATCACATGACCATGGGGTTGTTGCAACGATTGTTGGCATGAAAAGTGGTCATAAGTCACTTTTTTCAGTGCCATTGTAACTCTGAATGGTCACTAAACGTACTGTTGTTAAGTTGAGGACTACCTGTATTTAAGCTGCTCTTGGATAAGAATCTAAGTTCTCTTCTCAATTAGTAACTGGTTAAAATGTAGGAAAGAAGGATAGGAATAAATAGGCAATTTACTGGTAAGATGTGCAAAGTTAGATCTTTCAAGGATGTGTTTTAGGATAAATATGAATACACACACACACACACACACACACACACACACACACACACACACACACACACACATATGACTTGCCGTTACTATAAATTTGTTATATTTATTCAGGATGATATGACCAATAAGGGAATGTGAAAAGCTTCAAAGGATCTCTATGAATTGCCTGAATGAGCTGCAACTGCTTTTTCAAAACAATAACAAAGGCAAATTCTATGTTTGGCATCATTAGGAAGGAAACTGAAAATAAACCTACAGATATAAATATGCCTTTATATTATCCAGGGTGGAATCACAGAACTATTGTGTACAGTTTTAGACACTGCACCTTGCAAAGAATATAGTCTTCGGCTTATGAAAAGACAATTTCTGTTGTTAAGCAAGCCAGTTGTTAAGTGAGATGCGCCCAGGTTTACAAGTTTTTGCCGCAGTTCTTAAGGAAATCACTGGAGTTGTTAATGAGACTCATGCAGCCTTTAAGCAAATTCAACTTTTCCCATTGATTATTGCTTCTTTGAAGCCAGCTGGGAAGGTCGCAGATGGCCATCACATGACCCTGTCATGCTACAACTGCCATCAATACATGACGGTTTCCATGGGCCTAAATTTGATCACATGACCATGGAGATGCTGCAATAGTGCAAGGACCAGATGCAGGTCACTTTTTCATTGTTGTTGTAACTTTGAACAGTTGCTAAAGACATGGTGGTAAGTCAAGGACTCCCTGTATCACCCAGCTAGCAGTTGTTCAAAATGGCCACTGAGAATTATGAGGGATTTGGATGGACCATAGGAAAGACCATAGTAGCTGGGGACTTTTAGGTGGAATAAAAGGAGGGTAGGAAACATATGACTGGAATACATAAAATCATGCATAGATAACACAAGTGGGAAGTTCTCTCCCATCCTGCAAAGTGCCAGAATACAGGGCCATCTACTGAAGCTAAATAATTGGAGATTGTGAATAAAGACAGGGAAGTCTTATTCAAACAGTGCCTAGTTATATATTGTGGAATTTACTACTACTGTGGTGGCAATTTTAGCCAAAGGGGATGGTTTGAAGAGGGGACTGGATAGATTCTTGAAGGACATGTTAACAGTCGCAACTAATTTCTAAGGCTATTTACCCACTTCCTGAATCATAAGTAGTATAGGTAGTCCTTGATTTACAACCACAATTGAGCCGGAATTTTCTGTTGTTAAAGGGGACATTTGTTAAGTGAGCTTTGTCCCATTTTACATCCTTTCTTGTCACAGTTGTTAAGTGAATCACTGCCGTTGTTAAGTTAGTAACCCGGTTGTTAGGTGAATCTGGCTTCCCCATTGACTTTGCTTGTCAGAAGGTTGCAAAACACAGGTCTACTCATTTGAATTATAGTTATAGCATTCCACTGTGCAAAGGCCCTGATGCAATTCACCATCATAGCCACTAACTGCATACAACATACCTCCCACATGACTATGGGACATGGCAATGGTCATAAATATCCACCAGTTGCCAAGCACCTGAAGTTTGATCACATGACCCTGTGCAAAGGTTGTAACTGTGAAAACTGGTCATAACTCTCATTTTTCACTAAACAAATTGTTGTAAGTCGAAGACTACCTGTATGTTAAATACTGGCTTTTAAGAAGCAAAAACTGACATTGTATAGTGCAAAAATACAAAACTAAATGAACTCCAGTCCGTCTTTCCATGTTCTCATCTTCAAGGAATTTTCTAAGGATTATTTTTACTTTGGCCCTGCACTAGTGACTGTGAGAAGTTTCCCGATCACAGGTTGAAAACATTTTTATATTATGGTTAAAATATTTTGTTAAGTTGTGTCATAGGCCACCAAGGATGTCTGAGATCAAACACAAGAATGGCACATAAATATTTTAAACAAAACAGTGTTCAGTAGGACTCCAATTTTCTGGAATAATTTAGTATAAAAAAATATTGTACATTTCCCATGTGTTTCACATGTGCAGATGAATAAGCCTTGTAGTAGTTTCTGTGATGTCAGCCAAATCTTTTCCCTAGTATTATTAGCGCATGGATTAGGGAACTTTCTCAAAGGGAACACTGTGATTAGGAAAGCACAACATACTTTTATTTGATATATAAAAGAAGGATAATTTTCAGGATAATGTGTGCGTTGGTATACACAGATTTGTAGGAATGAGAAGGAAACACAATTGTAAGTATATGTAGTGTCTTGTTAGAGGGGGAAGTTCATTCCCACAAGAATAGGAGTGAGACAACAGTTTATTGGACCCACATGTGGTTTAGCTACTTAAAATGCTATATTATGTTGAAGGGAGGAAGTGCCATTGTTAACAATATCCAATCCAGTCAGCTGGACTCAATAAAAGAAATTAAAGCAAAATCCCAACCTAGGCAATGCTTTTTAATTGAATCAAATTTTTACACATGAAAAGAATTCTGGCCAAACTCGTTCATGCTGTAGCCAGAGAATTCTAAGGTCATTCAACTAATCCAACAAAGCTGGTACTTTCCTAGATACTATAGATCTAAGTACAGCACAACTTTTCCTATCTAATATTTTAAATAATTTATATGAAGCCCAACCCAGCCTAAAACCTGGCCATTTGCCTGGTGATATTTGTTTGCCCACAACAAAAATGTTGTGCTTTCCTAGTCACGGTGTTCTCTTTGAGAAATTTCCCTAATGACATGTATGCTGTCATGTGATAATACAATTTATCCATATGGATTATCTCATTCACTTCATCAGAGCCTAGATTTATTCTGCAAAGTTATAGATAGGTTTCTTTTAATATGGGATCAGGGGTAAGCTGCAAAATTTTTACCAGGGGGTTCTCTGCCCGGTTGCTGGGTGGGCGTGGCCATGGTGGGCGTGGCCTAGTCAGCCTCCTTCACCACGGCGGTGTGGGGGGTGTCTTCACCCTCCCTGGGCTCTCGAGGCTTTCTTGGAGCCTCTGGGAGGGCGAAAATGGCCTCCCCCGGGCTCTGGAGGCCCTTTGGAGGCCAGAAACGGGCCCATTTCTGGATTTCCGGGAGGCCCGTTTTTCACCCTCCCCAAGCCTCCACATGGGCCCTGCACTTACCTGG
>JANHGC010008423.1:191947-218825 GCA_027560395.1 Boaedon fuliginosus
CCCGCCCCTCCCAGAGTCTCCATGCGCCCCATTTGGCTGCCAGGAGGCTTCAAGGTGGCTTTCTAGGCAAAAAACAAGGCACAGGGTTGGTGGTGGTGCTGCGGGCCACCCAGTCACATGACCGCATAGCCACGCCCACCAAGCCACACCCACCAAACCACACCCACAGAAGCAGTAGTAAAAAAAATTGAATCCCACCACTGGTGTTGCTCAAGATGACACTGTTTTGAGTAACAAGTCAAAGCCAGGAGCTTGGTTGATGCAATAGGCAGAAAAATGAAGATGTGATTTGCATCTTAGAAGTAAAATGAAATTTTCTATTCTTACTAGATGGAAAAGAAGCTGCCTTTAAGAAATTGCTACGGACCTTTTCTGCATCATTACGTTTTTTTTCTGGGCAGACAGAGGGCTACGTGGGAGCAATACATCACTGTGTAAGCAGGTTTTTTTTATATGGATGAATGGCATTCCAAAAAAAAAAGGAAGAAATTGAATACGTCATTGTTGACAATTCACTGTGAACTATGTAACTGAAGTTGAACAATTGTTGAAAAATTCACTGTATAACTGAAGATGAGGAGTAAGCCTCATGTAGTCTATGGAACTTTTAAATATCTTTTAGAAGTTGGCAAACCTAAATCCAAACATTTGATATTAAGCCACATCCCATTTCCTACAGGGCAATTCAAATATATATGTGCCATTATTTTTTTCTGGTTGCAAAGAAACAAAAACATTTTGTCAATATTAATTTATTGATATGAGCTAATAGCATCCGCTCTCTTTTATTTCCTACGAGACTCAACCCTTTAACCTACTCAGTGCTGTTTTATTTTAACATCAATTGATTCTGCAGATTAAAAAGAAAACTATTTATGTCAGGGTGTATTTTCAAAGATAAGCAATTTTAAAAACTGTCTAATGCAGACTGTGGTTTCAATTAGCCCATTTATTTTTTAGTATAAACAGAGTGTGTGTGTGTGTGTGTGTGTGTGTGTGTGTGTGTGTGTGTGTGTGTAAAATTATTTTGTAATCTCCCAACAAAGCAAGACAAGCGGCAGAGAACCTTTAGAAAACGAATGGGAGATTGAATGCCCCACTTATTGGAACTGGAACAAGGGAATAGCAGGTATTCAGCTTTTTGCTGACTTAATAAATGAACGGGATTTATTATATTTTATTTAGCACCATAAACACACGGCGTTCGTGCTCCCAAGTGGAAAGAGCGTCTGAGGGCCTCATTTGCAGACCTAGAAGGACAAGTTAATCCCTTATCCTTGCTGCCAGTTTTAGCCACGCTTGCATTTTTCTTGGCACACACTCAATTGTAACGTTGGTGTCATGTGTTTAAATGCCGCTTCAGTCGATATAATTTCTGTCCAGGTCACCTGCAGCGTGAATCGCAGGACTGTTTGGTCTTATTACCACCAAACAGTTATGTCAAACCCAAATCTACCAGCTGTCAAACTGCCAACAAAAGGCTTTTGCCTGAGATGCAAAGCAGGAAGAGACCATATTCTTAGAAAAGCATAGTTCTCAGTAACTGATAAACCGCAACAGCTACTGGATTCACATTAACATGCACATTAAACCATAAGAATAAGGTTTTTTTTTTAATATAATGCAGTATTGGAAGATATACTCCCCTCCTTTTCCTCCTCCTCCAACCCAACCTCCATAAGGAAGGGAAGACCTATGTCCAGCAATAAACTCTTAGGCCCATATCCTCTTTCCCAACCATTAATTATTCCAATAATGTGAGATTTAAATTCTTTGATGCCTTCATCATTTATTACCATGATTGCTGATCTTTTAACAACCGTACTGATAAATTTCTCGGTGAAGGCAAATAGAGGGCTGGAGTCCATGTCAAAGTAGCTGCAGCAAGATTCATAGACCCGCTGGTAATGGAGGGCACAGAAGTCATTGTCATGATGGGATTTCTCACTGCAATACTAGGTGTACTTCTGCATGCTAAACAGGAACGCATGAACGCAACGGATAACAATACTGCTATGAAAGAAAACACCGTAGTATGCCATTAGCTCCTATGGTCCCTAAGATTCTTTAGAAGAGGTACATAATCGAATTCTTTATTGGCCAAGTGTGATCGGACACACCAGAAATTTGTCTCTGGTGCATAAGCTCTCAGTGCACATACAAGCAACAAGCGATCAATCATGATCATAATCATAAAATACTATCATCATAAATCACATCATACCAGAATTCGATAGTCCTAGGATTACTATATAAGCAATCAACGTAAATCATAAAAGGATCCTAAATAAATAATAATAACAAGTACAATGAGGGCAATCAAATGTAGTCTATAAAAGCCCATGATTACCAGTGTCAGCAATGTGGTATGTTTAGGTTTTCACACGACACTGAAGCAAATCAGAAGAACAAGCAAAGTTATAGTTGTACAGTATGCATTGCCACTGTTAAGGAGGTATAATGCAAGGATATACATTGCACTCCCATTTATTCCATGAAATATCTGAATGGGTCGTTCTGAAGTTCATTAATTGAAATGAAAGAAGGCGAATGGAGGGACTCCGACACTAAAAAGGTATTAGCATACAATAGGGGCTTCTCTTCAGGCCCAACTGAAGTGTTGGGCGATAGTGGACACAGCAAAGAAGTTCTGATTCTCTGCTTCCATTCCATCTGCCCGGACCGGCAGACCAAACCAGCAATGCATCTCCATCAAGGTGCTGGGGCAGGGAAATGAGAACTGTCAGAACTTGCTGAGAATGATTTTCATCATTCTTTGCAGGTAAAGTTGACCTGATTCACCTCAATTTGGACTGCAATATTGGGGCAGGTCATAAGAAAGTAACCATGGTAACCACTTGTCAGGTTCATTCCTTTCAGCTTGTAGATTTGAAGGATGTATCCAGAGTGTGCGGAGAAATGAGGGCCATTACTTGCTTACTCAACCCTTGCCCTTCCTGGCTAATTAAACCAGTTAGATTGGGCTGGCCTTACAGTTAAGGGATGTGATCAATGCCTTCTCAAGCAAAGGATATATTCCTATATAGCTTAAGGAGGCAATTATAAAACCTTTATTTTTTTTAAACAAAAGCCCTCCCTTATACTTGTCTAGTCAGATTAGCAGGGGAAGCATTTCTAAAGGTGCCCTACTACTACCTCGTACATGAGAAAGGGTCTCCACTAGTGTGGCTCCCAGGAAGTACTTGGTTCCTAACTTCCTACTCTCCCAGTTGAGAAGATGTTGGGAAAAACAATTCTTTTCCACCAAAATTTGAACAATTAACCCATTTATTTTAATGTTAGCTTTAGTCTGAATTCTAGTTCTGTTAGTATTGTTTTGTTCGTATTTTGCATCTTCTGTATTTTCTGACAACGGTATTTACCCATATTGATTAAATTCACTGCACTCCAAAACATGATTGCTTAAGCAAAATGAACAGGAATGTAGCAATTATATTATTACATGTATGAATGAATCATGGAGAAACACAGGTTTCCATGATTCTGGCCACCACATTATAAAAAAGATGTTGAGATTCTGGAAAGTGTGCAGAGAGGAGCAACAAAAATGATTAGGTGGCTGGAGGCTAAAACATACAAAGAACAGTTACAGGAATTGGGCATGTCAAGTCTAACGAAAAGAAGGGGAGACATGATAGCAGTGTTGCAATATTTGAGGAGCTCCTACAAAAAAGAGAGGATCAACCTATTTTCAAAAGCACCAAAAGGCAAGACAAGAAACAATGGATGGAAAATAACCAAGGAGAGAAGCAACTTAGAACTAAGACGTTTCCTAACAGTGAGAGCAATCAACTTGCCTTCAGAAGTTGGTGCTCCATTACTGGAGGCTTCCAAAAAGACACTGGACAATCATTTATCTGAAATGGTATAGGGTATCCTGTTTGAGCAGGGGGTTAGACAAGAAGACCTCCAAGGTCCCTTCCAAGTCTAATCATTCTATGTCCTAACACAGTGGTGGTGAAACTTTTGTGACTGTGCATGCCGGAAGTGCGTGCACGTGTGGCTGCGTGCCCTGCACCCCCCTCCACACGGGCGCATGCACACATACAACCCACCCCACCCTGCGCTCCCCTGCCCTCCCTTTTGCCTTGGTTGGAAGCACAGCTGATTGTCAGATCAGCTGTGTTTGGCTCTGGAGTCATGTGTGGACAGGCGGGGGAGCGCAGAGGGTCACACACACAGGTACAGTGGTGGGAGTCGCATGGGGGGGTCATGCGCACATGCATGGGGTGGGGAGCATGTGGGGGTCATGTGTGCATGCGTGCGCGCTACCCTGAGCATTCATGAGTGACCCCCACACTTACCTGCCCCCTGTGAGAAAAAAACAGGCCTCCCGGAGGCTCCATTTCCGGCTTCCAGAGGGCCTCTGGACCCTGGAAAGGCTGTTTTTGATCTCCTGGAGGCTTGTGGAAAGCCTCCAAAGCCCGGAGAGGGTGAAACACAGGCCTCCCAGTAGTTCCGGAAAGGTCTCCAGATGGCTTGCGGAGCCTGGGGAGGCCGTTTTCACCCTCCCGGAGGCTCGAGGAAAGCCCCCGGAGCCTGAAGAGGGTGAAAGCGCCTCCCTCCACCATGGTGCAGGAGGCCAACTAGGCCTTCCCCATCATGGCCATGCCCACCCAGCAACCCGCCAGAGAACCGGTTGCTAAAATTTTTGAAGCTCACTCCTGCTTACATGTGATAAACCTATTCTTAGTAGCTGCTCTTAGAAACTTATTTTAACTTTAATCAGTGTCTACCAACACAACTTCAGAAACATATGGTACTTTGAACTCAGAGAAGTTGCTAAATAGACTTTCAAAGAACTCTTAATTGCTTCAATTTGATTTGAGGCCAAGCTTCTTTGAGATAACTAGTTTTAATTTTCCCAAAACAATTCTACTTCTACCTTAGTAATTTAATTTCAGGCAAAATTTGGGTTACTTTTTTTGTTTTGTAAGTATCGGGATGACATGTTGCTCCGCACTGAAGGAAAAATTCCAGTTTGTTGCAAAAAAAAAAAATAGTAATTATAAATCCTTATTTAAATGATATAAAAATGTTCTACTCTGCCTGAAAAAAAATACATGCCTAGGGATTGTTCATGACTGATTCTTTCCCCCACCCCAAACTTCTAGCTTAAATAGTGAATGGCTGAGTTCTGAGTCTGAATAAACAGTGTGGGAGGTGACTGTTCTGTGAGGCCCATGTAAAGGATGCAATCATTCTTCTTTCTTAGTCTGTTTGGTATTAAATCAAGTGAAACCAGCTCAATTACTACATGCGACATTCATTCCACCACTGGAAGATCAACATACAGCATATGCTTTCCAAAAGGAATGGAGAAACACACATATTCAGTCAGGAATTCTCTCAGCTTCTGCTGCTTAATTGTGTATAAAGTTCATTGACTTGCTGGTTTCTGTCAGATGATCTTGCTAAAGTCTGTGGAAAAAAAATGTCAGGAATGCCGCGATCTGGGCAAAAACAAAGCCCACAGACTGCTTTCAATGAAATAAAATTCAGCCTGCCACCCAGAGGAGAAAAGTCACCAAACTGAGGGATGTGGGATCAACTCTGGTTTAATTTCTCTCAAATATTCCCAAAGCCAATGTAATTTTTTTTAAATAAATAAATAAATAATTCTTTCTAGAAACCAGCTTTTGAATCTGTACAGTTGGTTTTGCTTCTGTACAGGCTGCATTTGAAAAATGAAGGGAGGGTAGGAAAGACCGTCTGAAGGGTAGAGAGGACCATCAGAACCAGCCACATTCAAGGTTTTCTAGTGGTTACCTGATTGTAAGGTGGGAAGTGCCTACTACACTATATACAGCTGAATTCAGGAACAAGCTCGGACTGATGGATTTAAGCAAAGCTTCATTCTTAACTTACTTTCTTAATCAGCAATGTGTCAAAAACATCCGACATTCTACAACCTATGTGGTTGAATTTGTCTGCCGAGCAGTTCCTATTCCTATTGCGTCATCAATTGCTACAGCTTTATAACAACTACATCCGGTATAACCACCTAGTCTTTTAATAAATGAGCACTGAGGGGTTCAATCAACTCTGTTGTTATAGGGAAAAAAAAAATCAACATTACTCTTCCCCAGTCAAACCTATGACATAATTATTACCACTTTTACAACAAATGAGGTTTAAGTGAAGTTATGAATACTGCACGAAGAAATCATTCAGAACCAGAGGAAGTAAAACCAGACTGCTTACTAGAAGCACTAATAAAGAAGCTAAATATTTCTAACACATAATGTAACGGTACGAATCAATGCAGAAGTCTCTAATTTTTAGATAAATTTAAACCAATCGAAAAAGAGGCCAGCAGAAAGCAAGATGGCGAGATAGTATCACTAACAACAGAGGCTTGAGTTTATACAAACTCAAAGAAGTAATTACAGATGGATCTGGTGAAATCATGTCGACTACCGTAGGTCACAAAGAATAAGAGTGATGTAATCATTGTAAACAGCTTCCTGGCTGCACCCCTATGTTCTTAAAACAGAACTAGAAGCTACTGTACTTGATTTGCATAATTAGCAATACAGTAATATGAATACATATCAGGTACCACAAGAGTCACCTGAATACAAAAATTGATCTGAACACAACCTTGTGGTTTCTTTAGCAGGCATGTTAGCGCAACACTGAATATAGAGTTTTACAGACCTGGAGATTTTGGACTACACTTGATTGCAAAATATAAATTTGGCATTGTACAACATGATTCTTGTTGATGATGTTGCATTTTGCTTGGCAATATCTGATTACATTTGGAAAACGTTAACTTTTGTGATGAATATGAACAACTCTGTAGACTATACGGTTTGTGAAATACTTTGCCTCGTGGTAGCAAAACTGTTCTTAAGGTACTACATTTCCCTAGAATCAAGGGTGTCGAGAAATACTAGGCTTCACTCAATTTTTGTGTTCCATTAGTATTGTGACAATCTTGGGAAAAAGATTTCAGAAATAATACGTCTCTCAGGAATAATACATCTCTCAGGAAGCTTTGCATACTGTCCAGTAAATTCAAGACCTGATGTATCAGTTTTTAAAAAGCTGATGACAGGTCAGGGAAAAGACTGTACTTGAGACCCTGGGTAGCTTCTGCAGATTAGAGAAGAAATGCTGAACTGAAAGGGTAAGCAGACTGATATGATAATAAGGCAGCTCCCTATATTTTACATGGCACACTGAACATTAATGGTGGTAACTGAAAAGAACTTCCGTATCCAAACCATCTGATGATAGGTTTAATATTTTTAGTGACATTGCTACAGATATAACAGTCCAAAGGAGGAGTACTGAACGTTTTTGTCACATGATGCCACAACATTGTGTTCTACTTTGTTGTGTCCTGCTCCAACCATGCTTTTAAAGGAATGCAACCATACATGTATTTTTCACCAACTGTCCAGCAAATTATTCCTTCATCCGTTATATGGACACTAGCTTATGACTCGGCATTGCCTGAGTAATCTTTGCCCGATTTGCATGCCTTGTCTCTATTGGCTGGAGAGCTTCAGGCCTAAGTAGAGTTTGGCAGTTAAATGTTGGGGGTGCACTTCGGCACCATTTGGGGAGGGACCCAAAAACCCATTTGTGACCCCCACAGTATTTGTCACCAGAGGATAAGGTATGCGTATGCCAAGTTTGGGGCAGATTGGTGCTGGCATGGAGGAGCCTATTGAGGACATACCCACAAACCCACACATCTCTTTTATAGATATATATTACACTATTCTTACTCAGGCAGGCTTGGAATATTATCCCACCAATATTAATACATGATTTCAATGACCAACTACAGAAAGCCTAATGCTACGATGTTCATTATTTATTTCATAGGACATGTTGTTGACTACAAGCCTGGATGATAATTTCAATCACCTGAACGTAATGTACAGGAGTAATAAAACCAGGCCAGTGATATATTAAATTCAAAATTTAGTACATTTTATCTTAGTATTCAATTATAAGGTTGATTTTATAAGATTATACAGAAAACTTACAACAGGCCCTGTTGTATGATCTGCTAGATGTTACTGAATCAAGTTCCCAGGATCTCTCACAATTAGTAATATTGCTAGCAGTAGCACTGCTAGGACTGGACAGATTCCCATTCTCTGATCCAAAAGCGGGATCCATAATCTTATTGTCATAGTAGGCACTTTGGCCATTTGAAAAAGGGCTACTGAGTCGTTTTACCCACTATAAGCTCTACATTTCAACCACAAATGGCACAGGTGGAACTCTCAATGAGTGGCTGTAGCTACTCATCCAACTTATGGAGTCCATTTGGCATTCCACAATCCATATATATAAAACAGAAGTGTTTGTGGGTTTGTGGGTGTGTATGTCCTCAATAGGCTCTTCTGTGCCTGCACCAATCTTCTCCAAACTTGCCACACAGATCACTTACTCTCTGGAGACGAGCACTGGGGGTGGGGGTCACACATGTCCCCCACACTGCTCAGCCCCCTAAAAACTTGCTGAACTGTCCACCCCCCCCCATCTACACTGACCAGCAAACCACCGCAAGGGGCACCAGAGAGCAACTACATGTGGTCCCTCTGTGTACTAGGCATGTGCCTTCCTTCAAGCCTTCCCACTTCAGCAGAGGAGCCCCGCAATTGCCGGCCTGCTGCCGGTGTTTACTCAGCCACCTGCCCTGCGAGCCCTGCCTCCCTGCCTTTGCCGATGATCTGCCTGTGCTCCTCCGGGCTGAATGGCCTCAGGCCCCCTACCAGGTCTCCCGGAGCCCAGGAAAAGGGGGTGAAACACCCACTGCCCCTTTGCCTGCAGGCTGCTTCTGCCCCCACGGTAGCCAACGAACCCAGCCTGGAGGGCGGCAAAAGCCCACCCGGCCTGCCCGAAGGTGTGGCTAGGGCCGCTGCTGCTCCAGGAGACCTGCAGGGGACATGAGGCCATTCAGCCTGGAGGAGCCGGCCCGCTGCTGCCGCTGCTGCACCATGCTGAGGTAACTGGCAGCGGGGAGGAGGCAGCAGGAGCCCCACGGCCGTCCTGGACCATTGCTGCCAATTTACCTCTGCTCCTCTGGGCTGAATGGCGTCAGGTCCCCTGCCATGTCTCCCAGAGCGGCAGCAGCCCCAGCCATGCTGGCTGGCCTTTTGCCGCCCTCCAGGCTGGGTTCAGGGGCAGAAGCGGTGCACAGGAAAACAGGGTGGAACGCCCACTGCCCCTTTGCATTCAGGCTGAGGAAGAGGAGGGGGGAAGATGAGGAAGAAGATGGGGAAAAAGAGGAGACTGGAGGAGGAATGGGAAGATGATGACCAGGACAAGAAGGGAAGAAGACGAAGAGGAGGAAGAGGAGGGGAAAGAAGATGATCACTCATACATAAATAACCGGGCAAAGCCGGGTAATAAGCTAGTATTATAATAATAACAGGCCAAATCCTAGTATTTTGCTTTGCAGCCAGCCATTTTCCTACTTCCACCTCACGCACTTTCAAGATCCCTAAAATGGTTTGATTCCATTCCCCCCCCCCAGAAGTGCATTCATATTGGAAAATAATGTGCTCCAAACTAAAACATTTCTGCTTTAAAAGCTGCAATAGCCTGGAAGATTGAGAAACCCAGTGAGTAAAATGTTATGTTTAAAAAAAAAAAGTCTTGCCAGATAGAAGACTTCAGTTTACTTTTCAGTTAAAAAAATATGGCAATACTTAAGCCGCATAAACTTTTAGTCCTAAACAAATAAATAAGTTACCAGTGTATCAGTTGATGTCAAAATAAATACTATTTATCTTTGCGAACCATATTTCCCACATGAATCTGATGAAGGAAACTGTTGCATATGCATGTTCATTCAACAATAAATTAACTACGTCCCATATACGCTACTTTTTCTTCCCGTTATGAAGTCCAGAGCAATTGTACAATTCTACCATTAATCCTTGCCTGGTCCCCAAATCACTGAAAAGTCTGTATATACAACAATTGGTTTTCAAATGCAGTGGTGTCAAACTCGTCACATCGTGGCGTCATCACGTGACATATCGGACTTTCCCCCCTCTTCGCTAAACTGGGCATGGGCGTGGCCAGAGTGTGACGCATCCAGTCTGCAGGCTGTAAGTTTGACAGCCCTGCTATCTTGAATAGCTTGGTTCATGTTGAAGCCAACACTTAGTTAATAAAAGCTTTTCTCCTACACACATTGCAACAAGAGTGTGAATGCCCAGGGGGAAAAAAATGATGTCAGGGATGAAATACTCACCATATTGTAACAAGTAAGTGGAAGTATAGACATCCTTATACTCACTGAGTTAAGTTGCAGCCCGCCTATATTCTTGTGCCGTTGTGGTTGTAATCCTAGGCTTTTCATTTTGTTCTCTATAAATATCCGTATTAAAAATTTAGCACTGTTTCCACAGAAAATATACAGCCAGGCTTTGAAAAGTTTTTTAACTGGGTCATTTTCAGTACTTATGTGACTCTATTCCCTGCTTTATTTCTTCTTTAATATTTAATTGCTTCTACAACCAGAGACTCTTTCATAAAGCTGGAGGAATCCTGATTTCACAGAAGTTGCAATTTGTGAGGATGCAAGAAAATCTTTTAAAAGGCCGTGGCACTCATATTACATTGGCTCGGAGCACAGGAAATCATAATACGCCTTATATGAAGCATGGAAATTCATGCTTAAGATGAAGAGGTACTACATACAACCGATTCATTATATCTGGTATACGATACAATAAAAATAACTGAAGTACATCTGGACCACTTTGGACATAATCAGTGCAGGAACATTTGGTTTTCTAGTATTATTGGATGCAACCAGGTCATGGAAGCTAAGCCTCAACAACAACTAAAGGTACATGTTGTCCAACCTTTCAATAAATCAGAAGCGTAGAGTATAAAAAAGTTGTGTTCTACTGACAGAGTCAGATCGTTGTTCCATCGCAGCCAAACATTTGTCCCGATTGGCAACGCCCTTTCAGAATTTCATAAAGAGGTCTTTTCCTAGCATGCTCAAAATCTTCTTCGCTTAAAAAATGTGATCTATCATTAAGCTACAGACTCTCACATTCTACTACAGGGCTGAGCAGCCTCTGACCAAAAGACTACATGAAAAAAGCAGATATATGTGGACAATGCCTTTCTTTTTTAAGGACATTGACGCTATGGCTCTTGAAATCTGTGGTAGCCAAAAACATGTTTTGAAACAGTACACTGCAATACACAAAAGGTTACTTACCCCTGATTTAAATTTAACATGTCAGCTTGCTTGCTCTGTCTTCCTTCTCTTCCTTAAGCATGCATCAATGCATTAGTTTAAAATTAACCAATTAGGACAGTTGGGTTTGTTTAGGATATAAACTAATTTAGAAGTCCTCAGGTTTCTTATTGCTGCTATAATGCGGCTTGTCCTTCTTGAATATAATAATAAACTATCATTGCATTATACTGAAGGGACCTTTAAAGGGAATTGTCTGTTTGCTTCCCCACATATACTTTTCTGGAGCGGTTCAATCTCACCCGGTAGATACTATTTTAGTTTTGTTTCATCTGATCTCAATGTATATTAGGAAAAAAAAGGAGTTAACTTTATCCTGTTAATGAATGATAATTTAAATTAGTATACTAGTTTATTATGATGATTCGTGATAATTTATTTATTATGCTGTATAACCTAGGGTTCTACAATAGGTTACTTTCAGATGAATGTGCATTCAATTTTTTTCTGAAAAGCCCAAACTGACATTCTCTTTAAAAGACAAGCCACCTGGTAAAGCAACTGATGTACCTGTTTAAAACCTTGCATTCCAAACAAGATTTGTTACATATCACATAATTTGTTAGAGGAAAAAAATTGATATAATAGAAACTGCCAACCACAAGTCTCTTGAAATCTTCCCTTCAGACTCATTTATTCTTCTGCCACCTCACTCCTGAGGCATCTGACAAGGGAACAGACAGAGCTTTTAGGAACACAAAAAAGCAACACTATATTGAAAAGAAATTTTAGTTACTATGACTGCTCAAGGCACATATAAGTTAACCCTATTTCCTCATTCACGATGACTGAGCCACAAGACCATCGTGATATAACCCATGGCTAGTTTTCTCATATGGTTTAAGGGGGGCACTCTCTGAGCAGATCATCTTAACCTACTTAATCTAAATTAAAAATCAGAAATAAACCATTAACCAGGGTTCACTCTATGATTCTAAATGTTGTTCACCTCTGCACCAGGAAAATGGATATCTTCTGCCATCAGATCAATCACAGTGATTCAAATCATGTATGGATTATCTTGTTTATCCAGACTACCCAAAACTATTATTATTATTACTATCATCATCATCATCATCATCATCATCTCTCACAGCATACATGTCCACAGGGAAGGCAAGAGAGACAACTAGCAGGAGCTGTGTCAAGACGTCTGCATACATTATGTAAATTATGTACTTGTATCATGATGCCTCAATGCAAATTACATAACTGCATTATTTACATCATCATTTTGGTAGCATTTGACCACGTAATGGATCCTTGTTATTGTAATTCGATCAATTACCAGAAAAACATCCCAATAACTGCAAGAGATCATTAGAAAGAACAAAGGCTTTGATATTTTTTAGTATTTGGAAGGCAGGCATGTAGTATAGGAAATCTAAAAACAAATGTCTGATAATTATGAAAATTATGTTATTCGGCAGCCTAACGACTATGTAGGGACAGTGGGTAAGACGCTGAGCTTGTTGATTAGAAAGGTCGGCAGTTCGAATCCCTAATGCTGCATACGGAGTGAGCTCCCGTTACTTGTCCCACCTAGCAGTTTGACAGCATGTAAAAATGCAAGTAGAAAAATAGGGACCACCTTTGTGGGAAGGTAACAGCATTCCATGCACCTTCGGCATGTAGTTATGCCGGCCACATGACCACAGAGATGTCTTCGGACAGCGCTGGCTCTTTGGCTTTGAAATGGAGATGAGCACCGTCCCCTAGAGTCAGGAACAACTAGCACGTATATGCGCGGGGAACCCTTACCTTTACCTATCAACTATGTAACTATCCCCAATTTCATTTGATATCCTTGCACCTTAAAACTGTGGTTGATTTCTTTATTTTGCAGCATTTTTTTCTGGCAGCAGTCCAGGTTTTAAAGGAATCTAGGATTGCAGATATTACACTAGCTTCCTTCCTAGTCTGAAAAAGGACAGAGAACAATTTCACTCAAAAAAAAGGACATATTGCTGATACTATGGAAATTAAAATATGGCATCTGACTTAGAAAGTATGATAAAGCCATTCCTTTCCGAGGTAATTTTCATATGACTGGAGTAAGCTGATCCTTAAAACAAAGGAAAAGAAAAAGGACTTCTGGTGTGTTTTAATATCTCCCCAGAATACCAACCCACAATTAACATGTGAGAATGACAACAATATTTGGAACAATTGAGAATTGAAGAATGGGCTTTTCATCCTTTCCCTGGGCCTGGACATTAACACGTTAAAGATTCCTTTCTATTTTAAACTCATTGATCTTCTATGTTTGAAAGATAAATTGCACAGGAGTACATACCCATATGCCCCACCAGTATCCTCACATCGAAGCAATTAAAACTTCTGAAGGAAAAAGAAACAATTAAGTATTTGTCAGACGGAGAGTTAAGATTAATTGAGCAAGTGAGACAGCAGGGCAACAAGACAGAGTGATTAAACTGAAAGCCTCCCTCTGTACGTTTGCACCAAGAATAAATGTGTTTAATCTTTCTGAACAAGTGCACTGGAAACAATGATAACAGACTTTAGCTATACTGGAAAATCTTGCCAATTTTTCCCCTCTCAAAAGAACTGGTCAGAAAAGAAATATTATATTTTAAAATTTCCAATAATTTCCAGTACTATTAGGACAGGTAAAATGCTGCAGCTTACATGTCAAGCATTATTTCTTGCCACCAACTTTCCTTCCTCAAAATTGCAGGCAGCTTTAGAAGAAGACAGCATCTACTACTCTTTTGGGGTGGGGAAGAATAAGGAATATGTTTTTCTACTCCAAAGGAAGGTTAAGTTAGTAGTACTTGCCCTCAAAGAAATTTCACAATAAAATGATAGCTCAAATGTTACATGGAGCTAAGTTGTAGGGCTGGGATATTGCTACGCTCAAAATAATCTAGAACAGGGGTGTCAAACGCACCTCATCACGGTGGCATCACATGACGTATACTTCCCCCTCCCCGCTAAACTGGGAATGGGTGTGGCCAGCACATGATACATCCTGCCTGCAGGCCGGGAGTTTGACAGCCCTGATCTAGAAAGTAAGGAAGATTTTGAGTCTCTACAACATATTTTAGGATGGAAATGGGATTGCCCTCAATCTCCGTTCGAATTCAGCTTTCACTGCTAAGGACGCTACAAGAAACTAGAAAACCATCAAGATTAAGTTAAACTTTGCATGTCTGCATTAAAGGTAAAGGTAAAGTTTCTCCTCACACATACGGTCCAGTTGGTTCCCGACTCTAGGGGGCGGTGCTCATCTCTGTTTCAAAGCTGAAGAGCCAGCGCTGCCCAAAGACGTCTCTGTGGTCATGTGGCTAACATGACTAAACACCAAAGACGCATGGAATTCTGTCTGCATTACATGGGTGCAAATTCTTGCCTCATATGCCTTCTTAAACGGAACTTATATTTTTGCAGCAGTGAAAAAAAATCAGGGATTATCTTTTGAAATAAGTAGTAGTAGTAGTAGTAAATGTACTGCTGTGGTACAGTCTTCAAAGATCTCATCTTGGCACCACTATGATAAGAAATATAAAAGGTTCTCCCAATATCTGATCCACATTTAATTAAGGAAGCCTTTTACTGATACTTTTACTGATTTACTCTGATTTCATACCATACCCACCATATATCTTGAAGGAATATTTTTGTAAATATGTAGTGGAACAGTACTTTAGCCCTCTTACAGGGTCAGCCAAGAATAAGATATCATCCATTAGATCCTCCACCATCTCATCTACGATAAATCAGGCATAAAATACTGATGATAAACAGACTTACGGGGTCAGACATTGACTGAACTATATGCCTTTTCTTTTCCTTTCTCTTTTTCTTAGTATTACTGATTTCTTTAAAATTCTATGTAATTTCAACACAATACAAAATTGACTGCCTGAATTCAGTCTCTTCCCATTTTTTTTTAAGGAAACTTCGATGTAGCTCGAGCCAATCCATGTGTACTTGGAATTAAATCTTATTTTTTCAATGAAACTTACTATAATAAGTATACATAGAACTGTATTCTAAATCTTATAGGAAGTGATCTGGCAAACCACCAGTGGGGAATATAAGTGAAGAACGGTGTAATAAAATAAATAAGTAAATAACCTTCTCTGTAAAATGTGTCACAAAGAAATATATTTTCTCTCCCTCAGCAGACCAAATTCTGCAATGCAAAAATTAAGTAATGAGCCAAAAAGATTTGGATTATTCTCCTGGGTTGCATAAAAGAACCCCTTAGCTGCAAGCTGATATAGTTTATGAGTTGTAGCATTTTTTTTCTTCTTCAAATAAACCAGCAGCTTGCCTTTATAATCAAGGCTGGAGGCAAGAAGTAAAGATATGTCAGTGTTAACAATACACTAATATGTTTCAGCAAAAGCACTGCCACAAACTTGACAAACAGCAAGTGATTTAACAGGGTAAGTGAACCAAGGAAGTTGCAACCATCTACAGGGTGGCACAAAAGGACAGGATTGAAATGTAACAGTTCGTGTCTGTACTTGCAAACTCAACAATAAGCCTTCAGCAAATATATTAGGTCTTCCTTTCTTGGCTTCCTCCACAGTTTGAATAGCAAACATCCCAGAGATAATTTTGTTTCAGAACTTTTTAGCAAGGATCCTGTAATTCAAGTCTTCATTCCCCCTCACAGATCTTTTTCCAGACAACAGTGTTTATTCCTATTTCTTCTTTTCCTTTTACTGTACAATGCAGGGAGAGAAAAAACAACAACCTTCCACTTCCCAAGTCAAAGACCAGGTCACAGCAGAAGCTGCAAATCTATTATATAATAGTAAATCTCCCTGCCTCCTTGCTTCAGAAATACAGGAATTGGAAAATAAAACGCTTGACTTAAAACGCTTTGTTTGAAGCAAATTCATGGAAGAAATTAGCGAGGAGGGGAACTTTGGGTATTTATCTAGCTTTATTGCGAGCAGAAAATAGTTCTCCAATTGCCTTAAGTCAAAACCAATGTTCCCAGGTGCAGAGAATTCTAGTGAAAAGATTTATTCCCATGGGGAATGAGAAAGTGTTTTCCCTTTAGATCTCATGGAGAGGGCCAGGGAATTCTCCAGAACTGTCTGAAAAAAACTCTTTATGGAAAAAATCCATAAAGAGTTATTCTGAAAGGAAAATTCTGGATCCACATTTCAGTGCAAAAAAACAGAATAATACAAGTTTTGGTGTTATACAATATTGGATTTTCAACTATTTGGAAATAACCATCATGGAGAGAGGAAAAAAAAGAGATCTTACTATTCAGGGAATAGGAAGCAAATAGCACACATTTTTGTGGTCAGCCAGAAAAAATGTCTCTACTTACATATTTCCCAGTCAATGAAACGTAACTTTTATATGTAGCAGTAGCTTCTCGAAGCACCATTTCCATGTTGAAAAATGGCCAAAGTTCCAAAAATAGTATGTTGTGAAGAAGAAGAAAAATCCCCCTAATTAGCCATTTGGATAAGCTACAATACAATTAAAAGTCATCATAACAACATTCATTTTACAGTTTGGATTTCAACAGTTCAGTTTTCCCTTTCTGACTCATAACAATAGTCTTTTCCTTCCTCTGTGCCATTTACAGAAACTTTGATTCTATCTGGATGAATTTTGTGAATTGTACAAGTAGCTTTTGCTTGGCAAAATATTTTAAGAATATTTTTGCAGAATGCAGACTAAAATTATACGAAACAATGATAACAAAATGGTGTATATATCCATAGTTCCATAATTTCACTGGACCAGAGATGGCTATTTTAACATTGGTGTAGGAGGCATTTTAAGATCCAAATAGTGGTAAATAAAACAAATGCTGTGAAAACATTTATACCCCTGTCTTTCTTTGTGGAAGCTGAAAAGCCATCTTCAAAATTTACAAAAGTTAGAACAAGCGAGTGGTCTATGTATACTTCCCCACTAATGACTTAATACCATTTGTGGTTGTTTAATCATTTTTCTGACAAACTACAAGTAATGAGGATAGGTTTTAAATAATTTCAACAGTGGTTGGATAATGGAATAAAGATGCTTTTGTGGGCAGTGGCCTAAGACCCCCCTCATTCAATTTAATATAAAAACAGGGATTTTAAAAAGCAAGTTATCCAAATTATTGCCCTAGGTTGACAAAGCGAATTTTATATCGCACTGTACACCAATATACAGAAACATCACATCTGCCACATACCACAAAAGCTGGCCACAATAATATTATCTTAATCATCAAGTAAAAAGAAAACACACCAATGTGTGATAATATTAGCTGAGAAGCTGTTTTCTCTTGTCTCATTCCAGCATACTTTAATTCTGGGATGAGACAGCTGAAAATTGCCCCCTGCTACTTATGCAAACTCAGCAAACTCAAAAATTAGATGCAGGTAATTGCTTCAATATTTAGAAGGATAGGGTTGAACGCTGTCCCTGTTTTTAAAATTCCCGGCCACACAGCTATGATCCAATACAATGTATTCTTCCATTCTTTTATCATCTAAACTCAACCCAAGTGTGTGTACTATGAAGAAAAAGTGACAAATTTTGAAAGGCACTGTTTTTGAAAGGCACTGTTTTTGAAAGGCAATGTTCTCAGCATAGTAATTAAGAGTTTTGTGGCTTTGATTAGCTCAGGGGTCCCCAACCCCCTGGCCATGGACCAGTACCGGTCCATGGACTGTTAGGAACTGGGTCACAATGCTATAGGTGAGTGAGAAAGTTTCATCTGTGATCGCAGCCACTCCCCACAAGCATCACTCCCTCAGCTCTACTTCAGGACATCAGTCAGTAGATTCTCATAGAACCGCGAACCATATTATAAATTCTGGATGTGAGGGGTTCAGGTTGGGTGCTCCTCCTCCCACCCAACCCATCTTCCATAAAACGCACCTCCAAAAGGTGGATGCTGCTGGATTAGCTTATGCGCATACTTCTTGTGAAACTGGCAGCTTTGATAATAAATACGTGATTTCAAGTTAGGTATTGCAGCAGAAAGAACAGATGTTGCTGCTACTGGATTAGGATGGATGGGATTAGGGATGAAGTTTTAAGGTAAAACAACAATTACTTAAACCTGTGGCTCTGGCCTTAAAACAATGCTCCAAAGCACGCCTCCAAATCAACCCTGCAATACTTTCAAGAAAGAAAGATAAAGTCTTTGGAAGGAGTTACACTGTTCCCAGATTCAAATATGATTGAAAACAAGCATGTAGTGCATACAAGGAGATCTAAGGATATTTCTGAGCTACAAGAGTTCTGCAAAGAGTGGGAAATTGTTGAAAAGCAAGAACAGGAAAACTTTGGAAGCTGAGAAAAATTTGGAAGCTGTTATTTCTTTTAAAGGATTGTAAAGGACTGAATGAACCTGCGTTATACACCATGTTCTTGTTTTGATTCCACAAATGGCTACACATACGTGGTATGTATGCATTAAAATTTACAGAATGATGTCACTGAATTTCTTACCATGCAAAGACTGTGTCAGCTTCTCTTCGTTTTCAGATTCACTGAAACATACAATTTGATCAGGATCTTTGGTATGTGACTGTAATTCCCACATCAGCTGAGATTTGAAGATTGGGAACAAAATACATTTTTTAAAAAACAGGAGCTGGTTTTTTTTTAAAAAAAGAAGTGTCTAATATAAGTGTTTTTGAATTATGACTTGTAATTATGAGTCAACAATATTGTCCCTGATGAAGAAAGATAGTATGTTCAAATAAAAAATAGTTCTGCATTTAAGATGCAGATTGAAAGTGTTGTCATTAAGGAAAAACATCCAGGCATTCTTCATGTGTTTTCTTGGGACACTATGTTTAAAACTCAGGAGTAAAAGCTTAATTCTTCCAACACATTCTATCTGAAGTATCAATAATCTTTTTTTTTTGTATTAGATGTTTTGTTTTGGCTATGTGTATGTATATGTACTGTATGTGCACCTTTGAGTCAGTTCTGATTTGTGGCAATTAACCAGACAAGTTCCTGAAACATTTTCAGAAGTGCTTTGCCACTGCCTTCTTCCCACTGCTGAGAGACAAGGATTATCCCCAGTGTCTCCCAATATCTAGCCAGTGTCTAACCTTGTCAGTATTCATTTTCTGGGAAATAAAAGGAAAGGAGGTGTAGGAGATGACCAGGCTGCTGAACCCAAGGGGTCACACACGTCATCAGTCATGAGTCCCTTTGCACCCACAAGAAATATAAATCCAGCCTACCCTGACTTCCTGTGACTCTTATCTACTGCCAATTAACTTGGACGGCTAGTAATTCAGATTCTTGTAGAGAGCTCAAGCTTGCAATAAATTTTTATACTAATTTCAATTGCCTGGATCTTCTGACTTCCCTGGCACTCATAGGAGGGAAGACATGCAAGATTCTGTTAATGTAACCTTACAATAAAGATAGAATTAATATTCACTCTTGTGCTTCTTGTATGGACTACCTTGAAGGGCTAACATACGATAAGGAAGACAGGTGGATGGTGGTAGCAATTCTTAATTATGTATACTGAATTAACAGGAAATCTGCCAGCCATTCCTGCATTCTTCTGTTCGATCAGTCACTCAATCTCACTTTCAGAATACAATACCATTGTGCTATATTGCTTTAGCTTAGGAGGGCTGGATCTGTACTACTGACCTGAGATACTGCTAAATTTGTTTAACAGTCTCCTCATCTCTCCTTCCTGTAAGGAACTGTGGGAATTACAATGTTGTAGAGTTGCTCAGAGTTCTCAACACTATGCTAGGTTTACAATTCTCCAGGTTCCAAGGCAAGGTAGGGGGGAATCAAGATTCTTTTAAAGTGGTTTAAATTTGTAGTGTAGAATTTCCCCAGTCTCTATGCAGCTAAGTGTCTGTTAATAAGGAACATATGGAAGTATTTTATTTAAATCTTAACTCTGAAATATATGTCTAGAAAGAGAAGGAAAGGGACTCAGAAGGTACGTTTGAGATTAGTTCTATGTTACATCATGTGTACCAACAGCCCTCACTAATTTTTGTAATTTTTATGTATTATGTTAAATTACCGGTATATTCCAATTTTAGATAGGTATGTCTGGGTGAGTGTGTGCATATGTGTGTGTACATACATACATACAAGCACGATTCTGGATTATCAGTACTGACTATAAGAGATGTTTGAACTGAACAATGAGCAATGAGTAATGAGGCAATGAGCTGCATCTGCATCTCCTCGTGTTGCAACCATGTATGCATGTTTGCACTAGAAACATGCGGTAGGCTGCATATGCTCTACTTTGGTCACAATATGGATCAGGGAAGGGACGTAGAAGAGACTCAATAGGGATGTTCTGGGGGAATTTGGGACTATTTCTCTATCATTCTCGATCTGCCTATTGTCTTGGGTTGAAGAGTGGACATCCCTATTACAATTTAGATATTGTTGAGTTATTTTAATTAATACTCATGCATATTTGGAAAACGAAAGAAATAGCCAATGTGATGTCAGTGAAAAATAAGATTGAAGGCTAGGATATGAGAATATGACGATTATCAATTCCTTCTTATGCACACGCTCACCAAGCTCAAGGTTGACTCAGCCTTCCATTCTTCTAAAGGTCGGTAAAATGAGGACCCAAATGGTTTGGGGGAAATATGCCGACTCTGCAACTGCAACTGGGGATTGTTGTAAAGCTCTGATAAGCAATATATAAAATCTGAGTGCTATTGCTATCTATGTTGTAAGCCAGATTCCTTCAGGAGATAGGCGGCATAAAAGTGTAATAAAATAAATAAATAGATAAATAAATAAATAAATAAATTTTCAAATTGAAATCTCTGTATTTTTCACAAATAGGCAAACTTTGTACAAATATCTACCTGCCTACAAATGCATATCAACTTTCAAACAGTTAAGAGGTAGTAGAACTCTAGATCCTTACCTTCTAGGAAGATGAGTCAAACTTTATATGTTAAAGGGTTTAATATATTTACTAGAACAATTTTTCCACTGCTCATAAGCAAATGGTATGTGCCTTCTGGTGCTTTGTGGTCAACCCATTTTCCAAAGCACCAGAAGGCAAGACAAGAAACAATGGATGGGAACTAATCAAGGAGAGAAGCAACCTGGAATTAAGGAGAAACTTCCTAACAGTGAGAAGAATGAGCCAGTGGAACAGCTTGCCTTAAGAAGTTGTAGGTGCTCCATTGCTGAAGGCTTTTAAGAAGAGACTGAATAGTCACTTGCCTAGAATGGTATAGGGCAGTGGTGGGGAACCTTTTCTGGTTTACGTGCCGAAAGTGCACATGTGCACGCGTGTGCCCATCCCCCCTGCGTGTGCCCAAGCCCACGTGCATGCGCACAGGCCCCCATCCGCACACAATCTTCCCTCTTCCGAATAACACTGCTGCGCCGATCAGCTGTGCTTCGTAAGAGGGGAGAAAGGCAAGTATAGCGCCTGGGCGGGTGAGAGGGCCTTGTTCCAAATGCAAATCGTGGGGGGCCTGTGCGCATGTGGGTGGGGCAACAGCTCGCGTGTCCGCAGGGAGGCCTCTGCATGCCACCTCAGGCACGCATGCCATAGGTTCGCCACCACAGGTATAGGGTCTCCTGCTTGAGCAACTCAAGTTATTCTGGTATTCTGTGTGACAATATCAATATGAATACCGCATGACTCATCACAGTCATGTCATTTTGATATCGTGGCTTGATATAAATGGTGCCGCCATTGCTGAATTGAAATACCATACACTTATCCTTGAATTAGCAAAAAAAATTATACCAGCATGAAAAGTATTACTGTGTTTCTGTAACATCCTTTGTAGCCAATACCTATGTTAGAAACAGAGAGGTCTCAGTTACGGTAAGTTGAAATCTTTATTCACTCCATTAGACAAGAAAAGAAACAAAGACAAGCCTCTCTCTTAACAGGCCTAAGTAGTTCTTTGCCATTAATTTAGATATCTTCTTTGAACAATTACAAACAGTGAGCGATATCAAGTATAAACCCTAATGACTCTTAAAAGGAACTTTTGCTGCTGGGTTCCCATCAATCCTTATTTTGCCTCTCTGGGCTCCCTCCCAAGAAACTATACTCATTAGACTTCTCTCCTGTGTAAGAAGGAGACAAACCTAACATTTTACATTCCTTGAGGCTGACTGAGTAGTGTCAGAATAAGGAGGAGAATACTACTTCAACCTTAAAGCTATTTAAACCATTGTCTCGTTTGTGGGCTGGAGAAAAGATAAAACTAGTGTCATGGCGACACAGCAGAAGAGGGTTGCTGCCAGGGATGTTTGCGCCATGATTCAACACAAGTAGGGAAAGTCTAAAGAAATGGAGAAAACTCAATATTAAACTTTTCCCCTCACCTCTGCCAAATTCTCAAAGACGCGCATGGCCTACAGTCATTTTATGTGAAAGCAGTTACAACATTTGTTTCATATCTATGTTGTAGCCCTTGTAAATAATGGGTTCCGTTGCTCAATACTAAGAGCTTTTCAACAAGGAAAAGAGTTCTCTAATTTATGGTTCCAGTCTCCTTGGAGGTATTCAAAATACTGTCTATTGGAAATTTTCCAGTACCGGATTTTCTTTATCAAAGATGGACTAGATGGCGGCAAAAAAACCTCCTTCTGACTTAAGATTCTATTCATGTTATTGCATCTTGATGATATCCAATAGCCTTCTGCCTTATGTCAGAAGAAGGTTCATAAATTAGTATTATTTGGGTTCACAGAGCCTAGCTGAAGGATGCAACCTGCGGTTATTAAAACATAGACATTGTTATCTGATGAGGGTTGATGTTTCATAGGCTTGTGGGCAGAATGATTGAAGCATTCTGTAGCTTATATGTCCAATATCTTTTCAGCACTCCAGAAATAACATCCATATTGATTAGCAACAGATAGCATGTTCTGTGGCAAGATGTTGTTAACTTCACTATATAAGCTGCTTCTTGTGTGCATCTTAATGGTTTTATTGATGTAACAAGCATCTCAGAAAGAAATAACTAGCACCACATCTCTCTCACCCAGACAGTGTATTTTTCAGGAAAATATCAGAAGGATACGCAAAGCTGAACTTCACACACCACTTTGTATGCTGCTAGTAGTCTACTAGGATGACACAAATTATACTCAGAGATCAGATAAGCAGCTTCTAGATGGGCTAGTTGAAATAAGAAAAAAGGAATAAGAAGAGAACACACCTTAATACAATAAATAACACCTATGACAATAGTTTTATTCTGCAACCATATATATTTATTTGTATTGTTTTAATTGGTCTAATTTTTATTATATGCTACTCTGAGTCACTTATTGAGATGGATGGCTAGAGAAATCAAACAAACAAATATTATATAAATAGGATGACATAGAACAGAATTTGGGGCGCTCTTAGTTGGCTCAACTAAATGATTCACCAGACAAAGAATTACTTTCAGTTATCAGTTATAAAACTGCACATAAAAGTATGTAAAATAATAAAAAGACACATTATTAATTAATGTAATTTTAATTTAGTTATTCTAGATTTTCTTTTTATGTAAAAAAACCCCTGACATAAACGCCTTAAACAAATGCACAGGACAAACTATAATCCAGCTAAATTCAAGTGCTATAAAACTAAAAGTTATATGAAATCAAATTGATTTCTGACCTAAGTATCTTATTTATTACATACAGTGCTTGCTTACATAATGGCAGAATTTAAAAATTAAACAACAAAAACTGCCAAGACTGAAATTTATTAAATATATAAAAATAACCTTTCTACAAATTAGTTTTGTTCCTTTAAATAAATGAATATATTCAAATCTAATTCATTGTTAAGATCAAAGATCAGAAACACTAAAAAAGTTTTAAAAAGAGGATAAAATTAAGGAAATTAAGTTAGTAATAAGATTGGAAAATGTACCACATTTTTATTGCCGCTACATGAATTTTGGCTCCTGTGTTAGTAATAGCACAACTGGAATCTGGTGGAAAACTGACGCAGTATTCTTCTATCTTTCTTGGGATGTGTTGTGGCAGAGGAGAAAGAGCAACTGAGTGAATTAAAGAATAAATAAATAAACGTATGTATGTATGTATGTATGTATGTATGTATGTATGTATGTATGTATGTATGTATGTATGTGGTGGCCATCAGTACAACTGCTAATGGTGAATTGTGTATAAATGTAGTTATGTCAGCCCAACTGACTTATCTGTAACTTTTTGCAGTCTTGGTTTCTTTTAATAAATACAAAAATATTTATAAGGGGAAAAATATGGGCCTAAAATAGTGGGCCCCAAACCTAAAAAAAACCCAGAGGGCAATTGATTGAGATGCACTATGGTTTATTGAACAGACGTGGCAAAGGTTGAGGGAAGTAAATGAACATTTATATCAATGTTTTCCCAACTGGGTCATTTACAATAGCTATGCTAATTGGGGAATTCTGGAATCTGAAGTTTACATAACAAGCCAGCAAAGATCATGAAGAGAAAACTGGCAGTCTCTGTAAGGGTATTCCAAACAATGAAACTATTTGTATTTCTGTTTATTATAAATAACATTAATCACTTGTTAGCTATTGATTTTATTCCAGGATGTGTAAGCATACATAATACACTGTTGAAAGACTAAGCTCTGTTGGTTGTGTTCCAGTTCAGAATATCATCCTATTTCCAGTAGAATAAACTATTCTATATTGCATTTCCCATTATAGATTTTGGTCAGGCCCTTAGAGACATTATGACTTTTATTACTCCAATGCCTGCTCTTGGGAAGGGGCTTCTTTTTCCTCCCCACAGTATGATTGTAGATGGTGCTAACGTCAAGCCACATGAAAGGCCCAAGAAACCCTACATATGTGAATCCAAGTTTAACCAAGGAGGAGAAAAACACTTCACGTTTTTATTATGTGAACTTTACTGGAACATTCTCTTCATCCAGAAGAGAATCTGGATTTAGTTACATTGCTGTTGACTCCCACATGTTTTCTTATCGTTAAGATGATCCTTCCTTTACTTGATACTTAAAAAAAAAAAAAGATCACCTTTGGCTTTAGATGTGAGACATCAAACGCTTGGGCTTCAGGTATTCTAGCACAGATAGATTACAAGATGTGTTTGTTATGCCTTGAAAATGCTTGATGGCAAATGTTTTGGGCACCAGGGACCACTTCTGTGGAGAGAGGTTTTTCCACGGATCGGCGTGGTTTATTTATTTATTTATTTATTTATTTGTTTGTTTGTCTGTTTGTTTGTTTGATTTATATCCCGCCTCTCTTCTGCGGATGGGGCTTCGCTTCTTTTGCGCGGTCTGGTGGTTGCTGGCATGCTACGGACCAGTGCCGGCCCACCAACCAGGGGGTTGGGGATCCCTGCTTTAGGGTTTATCCTGGCCTGATTTTATTTGAAAAGAGCAATGCTACATAATTACCTTACTTTTCTAGACTAATTAAGGAGTTTTAAATCATTTTAATTTTTGTATGATGTTTTGATATAAGTTGTGAGCCGCCAGGAATCCCATGAGTCCAGAGTCCCCTATAAGTTTAAATAAATAAATAAATAAATAAATAAATAGTTACTTATGTGGGTGCCTACTTTTCTGTAAGATTAGGCTTTTGCATCTTTAGTGTAAATACAGTTATCTAAAGTATTGTTGAAACTAATATTTCATGCTTCCTTTCTTTGGAAATCCTATTTTGATTCCATTTTTTTAAAAAAATTTCATCTATACAGCTATAGGCAGTCCTCAACGTACGACCACAATGGAACCCAAAATGTATGCTGTTGAGAGAGAATTTTTTTAAGGGAGTTTTGCTCCATTTTATGACTTTTCTTGCCCCATTTGTTAAGTGACTCACTGAAGTTGTTAAATTAGTAACACGGTTGTAAAGCGAATTTGCCTTCCCCACTGACTTTGGTCATGAGAAGGTTGCAAAAGGAATTCATGGGACAATGCAACCGTCATAAATAGGAACCAGCTGTCAAGCATACAAACGTAAATCACATGACTATTGTGATGCTGCATGGTCATAAATGTGAAAAATGGTCATGAATCACTTTTTGCAGTGCTGTTAAAACTTTGAGTGGTTATTAAATGAATTGTTGTAAATTGAGGATGATCTATATTTTTATATCTGCAAGTCATGTTTGGCTTACGCACTCTAACAACAGCAATAGCACTTACGACTTATATACATCTTTACCATGCTTTACAGCCCTCTCTAAGCGGTTTACAGAGTCAACATATTACTCCCAGCAATCTGGGCCCTCATTTTACCCACCTCAGAAGGATGGAAGGCTGAGTCAACCTTGAGCCTGGTGAGATTTGATCTGCCAACTTGCGGTCAGCTGGCAGTCAGCAGAAGTAGCTTGCAGTACTGCACTCTAACCACTGTGCCACCATGGCTCAAACAACATTTTTAACATTCAAATAAACCTTGATGCTGTAAGCTTTATGTTTACAGCACAAACTATTTTCTAGGTTATACAATGAAAAGGAACGGAGGCAAATTTGAAAACTTATTGCACTGAAGATCTATGGCATCTCATGTACACCATGATATAAACCAAAATATCTATGTCATCTCATGTACACCATGATATAAACCAGAGTTCCCCAATCTTTCCAGTATTGCAGACCAGTGGCGGGGT
>JANHGC010008423.1:222161-235007 GCA_027560395.1 Boaedon fuliginosus
GTCGAGGGAAGCACCGGTGCGGTCCACAGAGAAGACCGCCAGCCCGGAGGCACCTCCCTCGACAAGGCATGCGGAGGGCAGGGAGGGGTGAAGCAAACGAGGGCGACAGAGCACAGTGTCGCTTCAGGATGGGCCTCCCGCACATGCCACTTTTCCTTGGGGAGGGGGGTCCATCCCCGCCCTGCCTCCTTCCATCCTGCTGCAGGAAAACCTGCCAGGGCTCCTTCAGCGTGGATGGGCTGAGCGTCAGTCTTCTTTCTGCCCACCCCACCTCCCATGGTGTTTACCCCAGCTAAAACAGGTGCAGTGGCTGGTGGGCAAAGAGGCAGTGGGCGTGCCCCGGGGGCGTTCCCACCTGGACACTCAGTCCTCCATGTGGCTGTGGCTGCGGCGCTGGTGAAGAAAGAGGCAGCCGAGGGAAAACTTTGCAGAGTTCCCACTCCAGCCGCACAGCACATGTCAAAAAGGCTGCAAAGCAGTTCTAGTCACAAGACTGGCCCATTGGTCAGTGGGAGCAGCTATTCCACCCAGGTGTGCCACGGACCACCAAAATTTTCTCGGGGACCACCAGATGACCTACAAGGTCCCTTCCAACTCTGTTAATCTGTTAAAGTTCCACTTTTTCTTCAGACAGTCCAGAGCACCAGGCCTGGTTTTCTATTTAGTTTTTACATCAAGCTTATAAGAACAAGAAATAGCATTGGACTTCAGATGAACTTTACAGATATGCAGGAATTTTAATTCAGCCCTGCAAACATTTTATAGCAGAGTAACTAAAAGCTGGAAATGGGCTCTACACAGTGTGAAGCATTAAATAAAGACAGAAGGAAGCTTGAGCAACTGCATTATAGGGTGTTGTAGTTGACCAAGTGGGAATGACTAGCAAATTCAAATTAAAATGACACAAAACTTTAATTTTAAATACAAGAGCACCAAGTAATTGCCTTTTTAAACCAATTTCAGTGCCCAGTATTCTAAAGCAGCTTCATTCCTCAGTGATTATTGCCAGAAAAGATAAATTTGGCATCCTTTTCATGTCTGCTTCTGTCTGCTTCCAGATACCTGTTCTATAATCAATCAGCTAGGCAGGTTATTAGAAGATAAGTACATTTTTTTTTCTCTTCTCATCAAACAATATTCCCACTGAGTTACTGCTACTAAATAAAAAACATTCTCATTTGATATGAAGTTAATTGTATAATCTATTAGACTATTAAACACACATACTTAAAAACTCCTCTTGAAAATACAACACATCTTTCTGAATGCACACAATCTAAAGTGAAATTTAAGTTTAAATGAAATTTATAGAACTATTTTTAGATAAGAATATGCAACACTTTAACAGCCATCTGATCATGTCTTATATATCAGGAACAGGTGGTGCAACTTGGTCACATCTGGGATAATACTCTATGCATAACAAAACACCTGTAATATTACACCAATAACCCACTGATTTTAATGCCCTTACTTACTGTAGCAATGGTGTTATGTTCAATACTTATGGGAAAATTTTAGCCAGGGATTACAGATAGAAAACAAAACAAAACAAAACAAAGACTCCTTCAAATTGATCCCACATCCTGGAATTTATATGGCAACTAGCTTCTTACCCGGCCTTGCTCGGTTTTTTTTTTAAAGAAGTATATTTGTGCCACAGCATTTGCAGGCCTTCTGAAGCCCCCAGCACCCCCTCCCACATTGTTTGCGGGCCTTCTTAAGCCCCTGGCACCCCCTCCCACATCTCTTCTCCAGCAAGGCCGTCGCTGGGCCAAGGGTAGGCCAGGCTCTGCCAAGGGCAGGCCTACTCTGAGGAAAGACAGCCAGGGCTTGACAGGGGAACTGGGCCACAGCTGTTTGCAGGCCTTCTTAAGCCCCTGGCACACCCTCCCACATCTCTACTCCAGCAAGGCCATCTCTGGGCCAAGGACAGGCCAGGCTCTAGGCCAAGGGCAGCTCAGCTCTGAGGAAAGACAGCCAGGGGGCACTGGGCTGCAGACCTTTGCAGGCCTTAAGCCCTCACGCCCCCTCCCACATCGTAGACAACCTTACTTGACGGGGTGGGCTGCTCCGTGTGTCTTGGGCCCATCACCGCTGGGGAAAATCTGAAATTTATATGTATAAAACACGGCGCCTCAGAGGTTTGAATACGGTGCCTCAGTCAGTTTAAAAACCGCACGTGCTCAATAGAGAAAAACAATTCTGCACACGCTCAGTAGGGAGTTGCTGCTTGTTACCGAAGAATGTCCTCTTTGCCCCCCCAAAAAGGGGTCAAAAATGGACCCTACCTTTTGCAGATCCCGACAGTGCTTTTCTTACTACGCTTTTCTACCTATCTGGCAAGTTTGAGGTAGATTGGTGCAGAACTGAAAGTTTGTATAAAGCACATACAAACACACATCCGCACCCCACCTCTCTTTTATAGATATAGATTACCTTGGTCATGTGAGTTGGGGCAACAGTATATGGCCTGCCATTGATGCTGTTCTTCCCCCTCTTCCTTTTATTTTTTATTTTCGAGTCTATTCTAGTATTTCCCAGTCATCTTCCATCTATGAATTAATCAGGTACAAAATACATATATATAAACACATCTTACCAGAGACTGTAGATTACTGTATATCCCAACGTGGCTAATCTTTCTCTAAAGCCTTCTTCAAAATACAGTCTTAATAGATTAATTTCTGAGTCATTACAGCCTAACACTGTAATGTCTAATAGTTAATGAATGAGCCATGGTGGCACAGTAGTTAGAGCGCAGTACTGCAAGCTACTTCTGCTGACTGCTGGCAGCTTGAAATTTGGCAGTTCAAATCTCACCAGGCTCAAGGCTGACTCAGCCTTCCATCCTTCCGAAGTGGGTAAAATGAGGACCCAGATTGCTGGGGGCAATATGCTGACTCTGTAAACTGCTTAGAGAGGGCTCTAAAGCACTGTAAAGCGTAATATAAATGTAAGTGCTATTGCTATTGCTAATTAGATCTTATATAATATACGAAAATGATTACTTTTCACTTAAGCTGCTCTTGGGTGTTAACATTCCAAGTTAATGGCTTTTTAAAAATCGGTGGTAGGATATTTAACCAAGAGATCGGTGGTAGGATATTTAACCAAGAGAACTACTTGCTAGTAATTATTTCTACCTGGTTTATCAAATGGCAAGGGAATGCCTCGAGTTCCCCGAATGGGTGAAGAGAGGCGGGATATAAATTGAATAAATAAATAAATAAATAAATAAAAATGCATCTGCTCTGTAAGCAAACAATGTTTACCCATCAATACAGGTAGTATCCTTAGCAGAGCGAAGCAACTGGATTACAGGTAGACGGTAGACCTTAATTTAAGAGCATAATGGATCCTGGAATTTCCATCATGATAGTTGTAAGTTAATGCACCCATGTGATCAGATCCAATTTTATGATTTTTTTTGGTGGTGGTCATTAAGTGAACACGGCAATCATTAAATGAATCAGTGTATCCCGCTGTGTGTGCCAGTAAGTCAGTTGCCAAGTACTCAATATGCAGTCATGTGGGGTATGTAGAACTGTTGGAACTCTGGAATTGGGTCATAAGTAGCTTTTAGGAGGGTCAGTCATAAACTTTGACCAGTTGTTAAACAAGGATATGCCATTTATAGTGGATTCTGGTGGGTGCTCACTAGTAGCAGTTTCCTAGTTTATGTTTCATGAGGTTTTTTTTCAATAAATAAATGTTATACTGATCTTGCTAACTTTTTGTCTCTGCTCTTTAGGTCAAGAATACAATATTAGAAATGCTTACAAAATATTTTTTTTCCCCCAATACGACCCATGAAAATCCACTAAAGGGCCCCTGGTACATTAGAATTACTGTTTGTGGAAGAGACTTGAATTTACAATATAACTATCTAAATAGAAAATTTTCTGTAAAAATTTTACAGAAAAAAATGTCCAGAGTTCCATAGTTGCTTAGTGAATGAAAAAGGATACAGGACACAACCTGAAGCTGATTTCACAAACCTTTTCCCTGAGTTGGATCTGGCATTTAGAACATTTTTCTTACTTTTCTCCCTCAGGCAGAATCAAGTAAAGGACAATGGAGCAATTTACAAGACTATTTTAACGTGAGGATTCCAAGATGAGAACTCCAAGAATCAACATGTTAATGGACTCTGACTTGCAAAACCTGGAAAAGCTCCTGTTAGTACTCAACTGTACTCTATGGAATTGCAAGCTTTTATTTTCTTATTTTCCCTGTTTCTCTTTTTAATTTGGTGGACTGGCCTGGCCACTAATTGTTTTCCAATATACAGGAATGCAATTATTTTATTGCAAACTGTAAATATTTTGGTGTATTACATCAGGGCTGTATATTTTCCACTAGCAGTTAGAACTTTTTAATTAGGACAAGGCCTTTGATATTTGGAAAACACATTCAGTCTCTTTCAGTGTACTCCTCTCTTCTAACAACAGACCATTTATTTTTCGTTGCTCATTGTCCTTGAAAATTGGCCTCCTAATAGATCAGATTATCCTGGTAAAAGGAAATAAAAACTATTATGAATCATTTTTAGATATATTTTTTTACGTTTTTTTTTTACAATTTTACATATAATTTTACCTTTCCAATCAGAATGGCAAAGAGGTTTAACCAGAAGGGTGAGGAAAGTAATAATAATGCTTTTTCAATAAGTAGTGATTGTTACGCTGAACCAAAATTATTTATGGTTACTTCTGCAAGATGCTAATAATAAACAAAATAAAAAGTTTTCTATTCCTTTGTTCCCAAAGAAATCAGTGGCAAAGCATTCTAAGTTCCACATGAATGGCGGCAGATTAATGTGTCACCAGATATATGTGACAACTTCTGTTGTATAAGCTGCATTGCTTTCCAGGAACAATTCAAGGTGCCGTCCACCATCTCTAAAACTCTATATGGCACATGGCCAGGTTATCTGCAGGACCGCCTTCCACTAAGGACATCAGGTGGGCACAATATTTTTTATAAGTTTTCCTTATAAGTAGTTGCCATTGTCAACTTATAGTTTCTCTCCCAGAGCTTTTGCCAATCGTCTAAATCTAGGGTAAGTCCAAATCTTTTTGCCCATGCTATCATTGTCTCTTTTACCTGTTCGTCTTCCATTTTCAAATGTAATAGAAAGTTATGAGGACCTGACTTTTCTTCCAAGCACTCAGCTAAGTTTAAATGGCTATACATCAGAAGTCTGACTTGGCATCAAATTCAAATTCAAACCTTTATTGTCAGCATACAACATGCATACAACGAGATGGGCTGAGCATCCTTTCGTGCACCCACTCAACACAATACACAGGGAAGACATAAATCCCTAACCCAGTGAATCCTACTATTGCACCACGTGAACTTATTGCACGGCCACGTAAGTCACTTGTATTATGTTGTTGTAAGGTTATTTTCCATTCGAGAGACTGACAGCCCACGGAAAAAAACTAATCTTCAGCCTGTTTGTGCGGCTGTCTATGCTTCTATATCTCCTAGGAGAATAAGGAAGTGCTGACCAGGGTGTGAGTCGTCCTTGAGGATTTTCCTCACTCTTCTAAGGCAGCGAGCCCTAGCGATGTTGTCTAGTGGTGTCAGGGGACAGCCCACCACCCTCTGTAGTGTCTTTCTGTCCACGGCTGTCAAGCCATTGTATCACACCATAATGCAGTAAGTGAGGACGCTTTCTATTGTGGACCAGTAAAAGGAGGTCATCAGTTGTTGTTCCACTCTGTTTTTTCGCAAGACCCTGAGGAAGTGGTTTTAATGTGTTTAGTTTTATAGTTTTAATAGGGCTTTTATGCTGTTTTAACTTTTTATTGGGAACTGCGCAGACTTCATTATAAGAAGGGTGGCTGTATAAATCTTATAAATAAATGTGGTTTTCCCTCACACTGCTATAAGGATCATATGAATGTACTGATGACCAATGAGTCAATATACCCATTGAAGAACTTGATTGGCTTAGCTTCAATACAATCTCTCTCTCTCATCATTAACTTCAAGAGGTGTTGCATCATTTCCTACATGTCCCTTCCCCCACCCCCACCCAATGAATGAGAAATGTACATGAGTAAGGACATAGTGGATTGTCCCCAAGGTGCTTTTTCAAGAGGCAACTGGACTACCTGGTTCTTCTTTGAAGATGTTTCTCTTCTTATCCAAGAAGCTTCTTCAGCTCTGACTGGATGGTGGGAAAACCATCAAAGAAACTTTTCAAAGAAAAACAAGAAGGTCCGGTTGTCTCTTGAAAAAGCCCCTTGGGGACAACCACGACCTGGATGACTGAGAATCTCCATAGAGACACAGTGGATTGTTCCTGAGATCATATGGGGAAACCGGTGTTGTATTGCTTAAGTTCTAAGTGGGAGATGAAAGCTTTGATACAACAAAAAAAGTGTGACATTTTGGTACTTTCCTAGACACATAATAGCAGAAGAATCTAACGAGAAATTATGACAATGGTAGGAAATAAAAAAGAAATGAGGAAAAGTCCCAATTAAAGTACCAGTAAAATATATGCTCTATGACCACACAGCCATACCAGGGAATGTCCCATAACAAATATATATCTGCCATTTTTGAGTGCTGCTTTGAAGTTACAGCATATCATTTATCACGCTGAACACCAACATGCATGAAAAAAAATGAACAAATTAGAGTCAAAGTGAACCAGTGAGGAAAACTGTGTTGAAATAGGAATGTAACCTTTTTATATTAAATCCACAATTGCAGATAACTGTTCATTTTGGTAGAACTTTGAAAAATATGCATGTATGTCTGCAACATATACATAAACTATTCTTCTAGTTCATTAATTTTTTTTTCTCTCCTAGTTGGAATCAACAAGTTTATTACTCTCTTTATAGCCTTGGATGAGAACGGAAAATATTTTGTAGGAAGTGTTGTTCCGCTCTCCTCTCTCAAAAACAGATTTCAAAAGCTTCATTTTAAAGCGGTGGCCAAATTACATTAATGCATGAAATAGTATCTAAGAGGTTTTAATAGTTCCAGGAAAAATAGATGACAAAATCTGTTATGGAATAGGCAGATGTACCACACTGATAAATTATTTAACCTTTTTATTTTTGAATTTTGAAGAGGTTAGCTCTTTGGTATGCCATCTATATTTTCCACAAATAAATTTAAAATACTATATTAAATGACAGTGATTAATCTGGCCAAAAGCAATGTTCAACAATATCCAGACATTCTATTTATTGGTGTTATGATTAATTTAAAATAGGACATTCAAGACCAAACAAAATGCTTTTATTTTCAGGTAAAGAGCTGGCTTGAGTTATTTTTGAAAGCAGAGAGAGCGAGAGAGCGAGAGAGCGAGAGAGGGAGGGAGGGAGAGAGAGAGAGGGAGAAGTGGTGGGATTCAAATTTTGTTATGACCAGTTCTGTGGGTGTGGCTTGGTGAGCATGGCTATGCAGTCATGTGACTGGATGGCCTGCCGCACACACCCCTGAGTCCCATTTGTGGCCTAGAAAACTTCCCTGAAGCCTCCTGGCAGTCAAATAGGGGCGCGTGGAGGCTCCTGGAAGGGGAGGGGCCAATCAGAGGTGGTATCTGCCAGTTCTCCAAACCAATCAAAATTATCGCTACCGATTCTCCCAAACATGTCAGAACTGGCTGAATACCACCTCTGAGAGAGAGAAAGAGAGATAGATAGACAGACAGATATAAAAGCAACCTATTACTTTTCATTATATTGAAAATAAATTATTGGATAATTCCTTTAGCATGTCACTACCGTCAAAATATGTCCATTCAATTACTCGCATTAATGACTGTCATAGCACCCTTGTGATCACATGAGCAAAATTGGGGCTTGTATTTTCAATGATTGCAGCACCCCAGGGTCATGTGGTCGCCATTTGTAATATTTCTTAAACTTGTTTCCCCAAATTATCCATAGTCAATGATGACCTTAAAGCAATGGACTAAACTCAGCTTCCCCACACCTAATGCCCTCCCTTACTTTTTAATTTGGATTCCCATTCTCCCACAAAGTTTTAAGGTGTAAGCTTCTCTTTGTGTTTATTGAGGAAAAGATCAACTAGCCTACAAATGGTCTTTAGTTTCTATAGAACAGTGATTTCAAACTCAGCAACTTTAAGCCTCATGGACCTTAATTTCCAGCCAACAGACTAATCCCAGACATTATCAACCTTGGAAGACAAGCCAGAAAACCCTATTAGATAATCAAGATCCCTTCAGCCAGATGACTGGAGAATGCAAAGACGTTACTCATTCAGAGTCCTGCTTCTTGAGGAACATGGAATAGCTTACTGTAACAATAGAAATCCCTCACCTTTGCTCTACATGGAAAGAATTAAAAATAAGTTGTTCCCCTTTATGTTTTTAGTACATGCTCTATGTATCTGGCTAACAATGGAGGTATGAATATGAGAGTAAGGCTGCATGGTCTTCAAGATGTAATTCCTCTTCCATACAAATTTACATTGAATACCCTAATAATGCTATGAACCTATGATTCTCCAACCAGGCACTTTTCTACAGGCTATAGGGTGCAACCTACAATCACTATATATATGGATGGGGTAGATCGGGAAGGTAATATCTCACTAAACCCACAGAGTGGGAGATAACCAGAGGCTAGAGTTTCTGACATCCTACATAGGTATCCAAAGAAAATCAAATAGGATAATTAAGCATGATTAGAAGAATCAAAATTGGATTCCTGTATGAATCTGGCTGTGAAATCTATTAAAGAGATTTGAGCTCAAGCAGCTGTTCAGAAAGAGTTGCCCTGAATGGGAAAATGTCATCCTCCAATCTTCTAGAACTGTAGCATCACAAATTTGAACTGCACTGTAGTGCCAATAAAATAAATTCTTGACTATTGCACTGTCACATTATGGTTGCACCAGTGCAACTATGGGTGGATGAGCTCACAACAAAAAGGTAACAGCTAGTTCTCAATAATAAAATAAACTATCAGTGGGATAGCTTTTCTGACACCTTCCACATGTGTCACCTACAAATTTCGTTGTCTGTAGGTTCAATTATAAGGAAGTACCACATGGGGAAAACTTCACTTAGAACTTCTAATAAGCTTAAGGGTAAAGGTTCCCCTCGCACATATGTGCTAGTCGGTTTTTGACTCTAGAGGGTGGTGTTCAGCTCCGTTTCAAAGCCAAAGAGCCAGCGCTGTCCGAAGATGTCTCCGTGGTCATGTGGCCGCCATGACTGTACGCTGAAGGTGCATGGAACGCTGTTACCTTCCCACCAAAGGTGGTCCCTATTTTTCTACTTGTATTTTTACATGCTTTCGAACTGCTAGGTTGGCAAAAGCTGGGACAAGTAATGGGAGCTGCTGACCTTTCTGACTGACAAGCTCAGCGTCTTACCCACTAAGCCACATGTCCTAAAATAAATATTCATGCTAGGTACCCTCATGTTTAACACTGTTAACAGTCATACTACGAATATATTATGCTTGGTACAGTGGAACTTCATACCAGGTCTAACTGCTGTGGAAGGAAAAGTTAATGTTTAAATTATTGCTTGATGTAAAAGGATGTGTTGGTACATGCTGAACAGAATTTTAAACAAGACCATTCTTGATTTGTGGCCTGCATACACAACCGTCAGGTTTTACGTGGAGAATTTACAGATTCGGTTCTCCAGAATTAGATGGAATAGCCAATAAAACTATAAGGAAAAATTATTTGGTGACCATGAGTTTCAGTTTGCTGAAAAATGCTGAAGTCAAGTCACTGCTGCAATAGTTCAGCAGAACTCCCCAATTCAAGTTATTACAATATGGTATTTGTGTAAATAAGACGGAATTCTGATCATATAGCACAAATAAGGTTTTTTGTGGTCTGGCCAGGCACGAAGAGCAGGAGTCAGGTGATTCTTGCATACAAAATTGCTGGAACAGAGGGGGAAGGCCAGGAAAATGGGGTGCGTCCATTTGGCGACAGAGGAAGTTGTGTGAACTTTGAAGCTGAAGAGAAAGATGTCGAAGCATGGTCAGATAGCCTGAGATAGGGGAACATGGAAAAAGGTACTCCCAATAATACGAATATTATTATTGTTTCTATTATTAATTTCTGATATTATAGTTATCTATGTTATTCTGAAGGATTACTACATTATTTTATATTGTTTTTATTTTTCATTCCTTGTTTTCATGTCTCTTCAAACTATAAATCACTCAGAATAGCGCTTGAGAATTGTGTGGTCATATAAACATAATACAATAGGTTGAAAGGGGATGCTGCCAAAAGACAACCTAGATTGGGAACACTGAGTGGGAAACAGATTATTATTATTTATTATTTATTTGATTTATACCCCGCCTCTCTTCCCCAATCAAGATGCTGAAGTTGCTTTCAGTAACTAGGGAATTAGGACAGGCTGGTTTATGCATCTTTCTAGTTAGACTCATGTACCTCTATAGTCTTCAACCTAGCTATTAGTAATGAGGTGTTCACTGGGTCAGATCTTCGAAGTAATTATAATCTCTTTCTGAGTAACTTGTTTCTGCATAAGGTGGTGTCTTTCCACTGAGGTTGGGATAGTCCATCACGTGGCCTGGCATCATGTCTCCTTTGCAGAAGATGGTCCTCAGATGCACCCTGATCTGTTAGTATCCAGAGGCTGGTTCTGCCATTTGGGGCATTACAGATTCAATGTGAGTGATAGAATAGCAATCTGCCTTAAGTGACAAATTCTTTCATCCTCACTCCTAGAAATGGCTTTATTTTTTTCACTCCGTCTTTAATGAAAAGCCTTAAGGGAGAAGAAGATGCATTTAGGTTCTACTCAAAACTTCCTATAAAGTTTTTGGTTTGCCACTGTGCAAACAGAAAGCATCATGGGGTTTTGGTTTGGTCCCATCAGCACTTCAACTTTGGGAGGTTCAAGAAACAGAAGCAACCTGGATTCCAGAAATGTTCTTGACTGTTTGTAGAGTCATGGTTTTCCGAAAGGTGCTTTTCCAGGAGGCCACTGGACTTTCTTCTTGTTGTTTGTCTTTGAAGACATTTTGCTTCTTCAAAAAAAAAAGAACAAACCCAAGAAAGTCCAGTGGCCTCCTGAAAAAGCACCTGTGGGACATTCTTTACTGTTAAAAAAATGGGATATAATAATCCTTGAAAGCCTGTTAGAACTACTTTCTGCCCATCTTATATTAAATTGTGTGATACTTTCCACTTTCTCGGTACTGAATGGTCTCCCTTGCTGGTTCACTGCTCCTTTCCCATTCCCACTTCCCAAAAGCAGATATCTATTCTTTCACCATTCCAGAATTGCTCTTCAAGAACTCTTACTTAAAAAATTGCTAAAGCCTGTCCTTCATCTGTGCTGTTTAATCTGCCTACTGACGCCTACAAGTTCAAAATGGGTTCAGCATTGATAATCATTCTTCCTTATATTCCAGCTAGAAAGCCTATCCAACACCATTACTGGAAACCTTTTTTATTTGTACCTTAACGCTTTTTCAGAGAGAGCATCCATTTATTTATAAAGTGTCTTCCCCAAGAACGCTTACCAGGTTTTACTCTGTTTTTTAAGTGCCAGATGAAAATGTCTTTCTACTCGATATAATTTCTAATTATCACAAGCCTAGCTCGTTCTTTATAGAAATAAATATCAGAATTTCATAACTTCCCTATATTTTGTCATTCAAATTTTGTGGGTAAGATTCAAGTATCATTGTATTACAAGATTGCTCCAGAAATCTACTTATAGCTAACAAAACAAACATACAGTTTTGTTACTTCAGGTCCTCTAGTGACATATTTATAGTTAAATGAAACAAGCCAAGATCTTACGTTCTGGGGAAAAGGAAGAAAATTGCTATTGATCTTAATTATTAAATTGGATTATTTTTTATGTTATGCAAGAAAAACATACTTAAGTAGTTTCACGTGCAAATAACAAAAGGCCATTCAACTGAGAGAGATCCCTGCACTTTGTACAGAACAATATGTAGTTCTCCTTATTGTTTTGAAGTTCGCAGCTTAGAATTTATCCAATTATATATCTATTGTGTGACATGCCAGGCATGAGGGATTCCATTTACAGGAAATATTTCTGAGATCACAAACACTCTAGGCTAAATGCAAACATTGGAGCAGATGGTAACTGATTCAGTAGGACTGTGCCTTGGGGTGCCAGAAGGGGAAAAGTCTTGGAAAGTAAACTCTGCTGAAAAAAAATAATCTTATTATTATATAACAGAAAAAAACACAACTTCATCAGTCTAGTGAGTGGGTAGGAATTCAGTTATATAACAGCACATCACATGGTTCTATTAGTCCATTTTTAGAAGCAAGAAGAAGAAGAGCAGAGGAAGTAAATGAAAACAACTATCTAAATATATGGTTAACACTTTACTCTTTTAAGGTATTGTTGCAGAATTAAATCCCATCAATTTTCTATAGTTTAAATTATTATGAAGCTAGGCCATGCTGTGTGGTTTTCATGGAGGAAGTTGAAATGTAAGCACAAGCAAACTATGTGTTTTATTTTTATAGACTGTATAAATGTTCCAAGACAGAATTATTAAATTAAGAAAGTACAAGATGTGGATATAAAACCAACCTGTGTATCTCTCCAACTTAACTTATTTTGCTTATTTAATAACTCAGTCCTCAAAATGAATATTTATAAACTTTTTAAAATAGTTCTCATAGATCTCAGCTGGCACTTTATCTTAGCACCGAACTGAACTCCGATTCTGACCCAGGCATACATAAGGCTCTGTTCAGAAATGTGTGTGTGTGTGTGTGTGTGTGTGTGTGTGTGTGTGTGTGTGTGTGTGTGTGTAAAAGTCTTTGTGTAATCGGGTCTTTTCCCGAGTA
>JANHGC010008424.1:2912-13829 GCA_027560395.1 Boaedon fuliginosus
GTCCTCTTTCAGATAAGAGACAGCACTTGTGTTGATAGTAGCTTTTGAGAAGTCTGCCATAAGTTAACATCTAGTTAATTTCCAAACTAACGTAATAGTTTCAAAGTGTTAGTGACTTTGGACAGTTTTATATGTTCAGTTTAATGAGACAAAATCTTGGGCGCTGAAGAGTAATGGCAAATTTTTTGGGCTCAGCATATCAAACATTCAGAAAACGACTTACTTGATTCTGCTGGCATGTCATCCCCCACCCCCAAGTAAAAGAAAAACAGGTGTCGACCTCCATCTCCCAAATCTAGGCCACACTGAATAATGCCACTTAGCAGCAGCCCCGAGGCTGGGCCTGAAGTAGAGGCCCGGCCCTGACTTCAGCCCTAGCACTATTCCAAAAGGCCATCTTGCACTATTCCCCATTGTGCACAATTGCCCCAAGGACTGCCACTCCCCAGGATCTGCCATGTGCTGCTTACCTTCAGGCAGTATTCTCCTATTGACAGGCCCCTTTGGCCTAATCAAGGCTGCTCTATTTCCCACAAGGCCTTTGTTCTTGAAGCAACATCAGATAAACTTCTTTTGCGGCCTCTGCAGCCTCTGAACACCGTACAAAAGCACACCCTTTTATTGCATGATATTTGGAGGCTGTGGGAGCGAGCCACCTGAGTTCTGGAAAGTCTGGAGGCAGCACAAAAGTACATCCCACACTAGCACAGCCTTTGCAGCTTCCAAAAATCTCACAAAAGCATGGTAAATTCTCACACAATTTTTGGAGGCTCCAGACACCACATGGCTGGCTGTGGCAGAGCAGACCCGCAACTTCCTAAAATTGTGCAAGAAAGGGGTGTGCTTTTAAGAATAGTTGTGAGGTTTTGGTAAATATTGACATGTCACCCAAAACGTCTTGTATCACCTTTCTTTAAAATAAAGTTACAAGTAGAAGTTTAAAAAGTGTAATGTACGTGTGTATAAGTATTATATAATATCTAATTATAATTATAGTTTTAATAATTAATGGCTGTTAGTATTATTAATTATTGCATTTTATAAAGTATTTACAGTGTACAAGAAAGTTCATGTAAAATGCAACATACACTGTACAAATTTGTATTTTATGTGGCTAATATCACTCTCTGCCAAAGGGCCCATACAAGATGTCACCAGAGGAAGAGCCCACTAATCTACTTAATCAGAGGCAGATTCTTTTCAATTATTGGGCCCGGTGGAGTAAGTGGAAAAAATATCAGCCTTTGAATCATATCCGCAGGTACTTTGGAGAGAAGATTGCTCTCTACTTTGCCTGGCTTGGTGAGTACATATTCTTTCAATGAATCCCTAGCTTCCTCACTTTTGAAGTTATGTGGATGTTCTACTTCTTTTCCCCCTATGGATAAGGTTACAAAAAAAAAGTCATGTTAAAAACTAGTAACCTTCAGTGATAACCAAAACATTGGGATATATCAACACATACAAAATATATGGTCTTGCAATCATTATTTCTTCTGAACAAATCATGGGAATTAAAGTTGTTTATAACTAAGTCAATGCTGAAATCCTCATTAAAGGATAGTGTCATCTTAGAGTTATATTAGCAAGTATATTGTATAGGATATATAGTATATCCTATATATCATGCCAAGATATAACCTTTGCTCTTCTCCAGAGCCTGTGAGAATAATCAACTATAAGAGCTTCATGAAACTCATCAGAGTGGAGCCATCAAAATCTCTGGGGGAGATTGTTTCAAAGGGCAAGTACCATGACAGAGAAGGCATGTTTTATGGCCCCATAAGAAAGTACTGCTTAAGTAATGGAACCAGAGTGCATCCACTGTCCATGTTTGCATTGGATGGGCAGAAAAAAATGGACACACATGGTCCCACAAATAACCAGACCTTCAGTCATGTAAGCGACTCAGAGAATAGTTGGATCACACAAGCAACATCAGGCATGCCCAATATTGCCTGTGCTGCCACATTTCATGCCAACTGTAGCTTCTAAGTTGTCTTCAGGTAAAGTGCCAAGTAGAGCACATTACAGTAATCCATTTGTGAGCTGACCAGCATGAATTCCTAAGAGCTGGAAAAAATTGACTATGGCTACCTTCTCTATGATAATCAAGTATAATCACCAAATCTATCTCTAGTTGGATTTCAGTCATATGGCTCTGAAATAGTACTTTATAGTAGCATTACTATTGGGATAGAAAGAACCAAGGATAAATGGATAAAAACACATGGACCCAGTTAGTATAGGTAGTCCTCAACTTAAAACAGGTCATTTAGTGATGGTTCAGAGTTAAAACAGCACTGAAAAAAGTGACTTATGACCATTTTTCACACTTATGGCCTTTGCAGCATCCCCATGGTCACGTGATTTACATTTGGATGCTTGACAACTGACTCACATTTATGATGGTTGCAGTGTCCCAGAGTCATGTGATCCCTTTTTGCAACCTTCTGACAAGGAAAGTCAATGGGGAAGCTAAATTCACTTAACAACTGTGTTACTAATTTAAGAGCTTCAGTGATTCACTTAACAGATGTGGTGAGAAAAATGTTAAAATGGGGCAAAACTCACTTAACAAATTTCTCACTTAACAACATACATTTTGGGTTCAATTGTGGTCATAAATTGAGGACTACCTGTAGTAGCAGATTAATGTAACCAGTTGTATTGTTTCTGTTGGGAAATGTACATATGATAATAGTCTTATTTTTGCCATGCTCTATTGCTGCTTTTACACTCCTGAATAAAACTCTTTCCCTATTATCTATTGAGCCTTAGGTTGACAAAAAACGACACCAGTGCAAAATTCACTGCCTCCATGCCTATACTGACTCTATTTCACCATTCTGACTTCTTGCAAATGGTGCTGTCAGGATACTTACACAGCACGAGATTGACTGAATTCCTGAGCTTTGCTATTCTCCTTGTGTAAATCATCACTTTGCAGGAAAATATCCTCCAGTCACATCACTGAAACAGAAATAGGGCAGGCTCTTCTTCTAGACTCCATTTTATTGCCACTCAAGTTGAATAAAGTTAAAACAGCAACAGTTTATAGTCGTGAAGGTTGAAGAGACACAAGCATCATTTATCTCCTTTTGCTTCTTTTACTTTGTATTGGCAACAAACTCCAATTTCCAGATTGCTTTGTCCTTTCTTGGGTCGAGAGATGTTGGTCCTGTAATTTCAGCTGTTAAACCTTTTCAGACTATTATGTTATTCCACTAGTCCAAAGTGCAAGGCCATATCAGCCTTGCATTAAACCAATAAGGGTCATAGACTTGAAGCATACAGTATTGCTTACTGAGCCATCTAAGTGCTATTGTGGAGTTTTGATAGGTCACCAGCACAATTGTGCTGGGTCAGCTGTTTAAGTAGACAGTGACAAAGAAGCAGTCTGCCAAGAGGGGACGGGTGTACTCACATCATCTGAAATGTCCAATAAGCACTACTTAGATCCCATCCATTACTAGTCACTACACTTTGCCTCCAATATAATGAATATATCATTTTGATATGTGAAAATTAATACTTTAATATTGGTAGAATAAGAATGACACTAGGTGATGGATATGACAGAAAACTTGTTGTCCTGGCATATTTATGCTATTTAAGGCAAATGGGAAAATATCCTAAATGCAAGTAATAGAAAAATCTGTTTTGCTTTGATGAACATTTTGAAGCATTTGTACTTCCATATTTTAAACGCATTTAACATAGCACCATTATGAATCCAAGAAGTAAAGTATAATGACTTTTAAAAAAAAAAACAGGGTAATGATTGTGTGTAGATCTGCAGTCATAGGTATCCTGTCACTTCTCTGCTGGCAGTAAAGTGGTTTTAAAAATAAAGAAAAAGCAAGGAGCTTTAGTGAAGATTGATCCCAGACCAGTTTGCCACTACTATTACTTGCTGTTTTCTGGGCTCGAAATTTGATCCAGAAATCCAAATTTGATCCTTCAATTGCTGCTCTATGGTTTTCAAGAGAACCCCTGCCTCTAGGGGCATTTCTAATTATAGCAATTAATCAGTCACACCCCAAGGAATATTTTTTGACCTGTTTCTTAATATTGACTAGATTCCAGATAGGTGATTATGAGACAGCAAAAACCTAATTGATATTAATTCAATTCAAATCAAATCAAATCAAATCAATTCAATTCAATTCAATTCAATTCAATTCAATTTAATTTAATTTAATTTATTAGATTTATACCCCGCCTCATTTCCCCGATCAGGGGAATATTATATATTTGTTTGTTAAATTTATTTGTCACCCATCTCACCATGGTGCTATTTCTCTCTCATAGGAGGGATTTGTTCTATATTGGTGCTAAGAACCAATCTGGTTCTCAGAAACCTGTCCACTAACTTGCTGTTTATATCCAGCCCCAAGTTGTAACACCCTGTTATCTGTTATTCTGTTTTTGCTATTTTGCAAAATATCACAAACTGGACTTAGATTTTCTGGACAGCAGGCTGATGGTTCTCAATCACAGGAAGTGGGGCAGCATGGGTTCCTGAGTATGAATATGCTGTTGCCTCTCTTCCTTTTGTGTAGGCTTCTACACAGCATGGCTTCTTCCAGCAGCTATAGTGGGGACACTAGTCTTCATAATTGGCATTTTTATGATGTTTCATGACATTCCAACGTAAGTGCAAACTTTTTTTTCTCTTCCTTTTTTATTCCATTTTTAGTAGGTCTTCAGACAACTTATATAAGAGCCTTTTTCATCAACCAGTATGACTGACTAATCAGTCATCCTTTGCTTAAATTTATAAAGTTTTTTTTTAAATATGTTCCTCAATATATAAATGACAGATCTATAGATTTCTAACATTTTTATCCAGCTTTTCCACCCCCAAAATTTTCAATAGCAGATTAGAGTCAGATAATTATTTTTTTTTTAAAAAACACCAAACCCAAACCCAAACCGTAAAATAAATGAAACACAGCAAGCAAAACCAATAGCAAAATTGTGGGAGAAGGAATCTGGTTCCATAACCATTATTTCTTCTCACTTTTATTTTCCCTTCTTCTGAACTAGACAGGAGATCTGTTCCAGTGATGGCAAATACAAGATGTGCCCAATTTGCAAAGTCTGCCCTTATTGGAATCTATCTACTGTCTGCCCCCTGTTTCAGGTGAAGTTATAATGATTTTTTCATATGCTTTATCTAAATCAACAAGCTTTAATCAACTTTACATACTTCTCATTGACTGTCTGAAAAATAAAAATCTGGTCTTCAGGCGCCTCTCTGGGATCAAACCACGTTGCAATTCCCATACTTTTATCACTGTCTTGTATTTTTTACCTTTCAGTCAGAACTCTGCCATACTTAGGAAACTAATTCACCTGCAGGTTTTATATTTGCTGTTGCTGTTTTTCTGTTTCTAAGTGGACCAGTAATCCAACTATCTTATTCAAGCAGAGATACAATCTTTACACATAAAGTTGCATAGCCACTCCGTAAACAAACCTTGTATGTCTTTTCCTCTTCGTCTTCTCATTGAGAACTCACAAGAACGTTGTTAATGTGAGATTGTTTAAACAGTGGTTCCTTTCTAATATGCTGCTTGAAATTAAGTTAAGCTACAGTCTTGTGGCTCCCCCCCACACACACTTTTTTCCCCTCAGTCTCCCTTCTTTGAATGATTGGTCATTTGTAGTTTATTTGTAAAGTTTATAGTTTATAGTTTGTAAAGTTTATGCTTTTAGCTATCGCTTCCAAAACAATATGATATAGGTTCCACCCATTTAGCAATTCTAACATATGCATATATTGCAACATTGGCAATATGTAAGCTATATTTGTTGCAAAGGCAATTTAGCTTACTTGTAGTTTTAAAGCAAGGGTCTTCAAACTTGGCACATTTCAGACTTGTGGACTTCAACTCCCAGAATTCCTGAGCTAACATGACTATAGGAGGAATTCTGGGAGTTGAAGTCTACAAGTATTAAATCTGTCAAGTTTGAAGACCCCTGTTTTAGAGGCTAAACTACAAGCAGGCTAGAGACCTATGTTTGTAACCCATACACAATGGGTATGTATGAAATAAAGAATTGAAGGAACACAAATATGTGGTACTTAGAAAGACACTAAGTAGATTCAATCAACTATGCCATAATATGGTGCTTTGTTTTGGACTTCTTAAATTTATTTATTATTAGATTTCTATGCCACCCAGGTTACCAGTGCCACCCAGGTTACCAAGGCAACTTTGCATACTATGTAAGCATTGAACAACTGGTTTAATTAGTTTAATTGATGTGTTGGACACAGTTATTCAGCAAGCTTTTGGTTAAAACAATGTGTTGACAAATGTGGGAGTCCAGTCACTGCATTCAAGAGCTTTGCTCACTTGACTCACTTCTGTTCCTTATCTGGGTATCTTTCCACATATATAACAGTAATATCTCCCTTTTTCCTCCAGGCTGGCCGTCTCTTTGACCATGGTGGCACTGTTTTCTTCAGTATCTTCATGTCTCTCTGGGCAGTCACATTTCTTGAGTACTGGAAGCGAATGAATGCTACCCTGATATACAGCTGGGACTGTTCAGATTTTGAGGACATTGAGGTACTGAATTTAGAGGCCTTCAAATGTAACTCAAAATCTAAACTGGGATACATTACAATATTTCTCCTGTTATAGGAACGTCCACGGCCCCAGTTTGCTGCTTTAGCTCCCATGACAATCATAAACCCAATTACTGGAGAGGAGGAGCCCTATTTCCCAAAGCGGACTCGATTCAACAGAATAATGACCGGATCAATGATCATCATCATTATGGTAAGAGAGTTGGAAATCTTAAGTACCCTAAATCTTGAGACATGATCTCTTTCTTCTGCTATGCCAATTGAATCATAATTTATTTTGCAAAGCAATCTTTGCAACCTCTGCAGCTTGTGGGGGTAACCTTTATCTGAAAAATCATCTGAAAGAATTAATATAAACCTTAAATGTCTAGCGAATGTCCCTTTTCTCTTGAATTACTGTAGTCAAAAGGAATATCTGAGGCGTGATCGGGGAACAAGTACTAAGAGCCTAACCCCTCCCTTGATTTTTCATGCATTTTATAGGAGCATTGAAGGAAATGGAATAATCCAACTCACATTCTTCTAAATGACCTCCTAGAGTATTCATCAAGCTTTGATTCTATTGAAGTGATAAAAACCTATTTGACTATATTCCTCTGTTCGAAAATTTAGCAACTGTTGTTTATAGTTTTTCTATTTGCTAGTAATGAGTTCCATTAAATTATGGTTAAGAAAATATATGGACAAGTAAACAATTTCATTTTCCTGATATTTAGCAAAAATTGTTTAAGTGTCTTCATCATCATCCAATTATACATAATGCAACACTAAAATATGATTTGACTGGTTTGGGCTAAGCAAAAGTACAAACATGGTTTAAAGCATAAAGTTACTTGTGAATCCAACCACTATGGTTTATTTAAAAATCCATGGTTAAAATTAATCTTGGCTTAGAGAATGCAAGTACCAAGCCATAAACTGTTGATACATAATGCCAATCCATGTTAATTAATGCCATGTTAACCATGGTTTATTGAATAAACTACAATGGCTTGATTTGGATATAATACAAGCCATAACGTGTGTTTGCAATGACACTAAGATAAATATAAATATATTATGATTTAATATGTGTTCACATCTTGGATCTAAATAGATGAATTGCTTATTTATTAAGGAAGATCAGCATTTTCTGTTCCAAATTCAAGTCTAACCTTCCCCACACCACATTTTATTAGCTGTGGGTAACTGTGGGTAGCATAGTTCAGCACATATGAATAATAGTAGATTGGGGCAATTTAATTCCACAGGCCAGAGCCAGGATGACTAATTATTTGCAATAGTAAGACAACAAATGCATGTTACTAATTCTTCTTTGCCTGTCTACAGATTGCTGTGGTAATAATATTCCTGATTTCTGTTATCATTTACCGGGCCATCATTGCTGTAATTGTATCCAGATCTGGGAACTTCCTACTTGTATCTTCGGTAAGGGACCTCTATGTCTCAATCCCTTTTGGTCTGGTTTTGCTATTGGACTTCATTTGCATTTTTAACTCCTTTTTCTCCCCTAGGCTTCTCGTATTGCTAGCTTGACAGGCTCTGTAGTGAATCTTCTTTTCATCCTCCTCCTCTCGAAAATTTACATTGCACTGGCACTTTTTCTTACAAAGTGGGGTAAGTAAACTGTATTGGCTTGGACATCAAGCAAAACATCACTTTCAGCCCTATTTCTTCACTTCTAAAACATAAAAGTAGGTTTTTGTTTATAGAAATAAGGTAGTTAAGGAGATGTAATCAAAATGAGGACATTTTGAGTCCTATATTAAATGCATTTATCACCAACAAATTTAAAGCAAAAATAAAGTTTCTATAATGCAGTAAATTTCCAGTTTGAAAAAAATATCTAAGAATTGTAGCATAACTCAAAGAATTCCACTGTCTTTCATTCAGCAGCATCAGGATTACTGAATAGTTTGTTAGAAATTTATATACACAATTTCTGGAGACTCCAAAATATTTGTAGTTTGGCTAGTGGTGACTTGATTTACACGTAGTCCTTGATTTATGAATGTAATGGAGCCTGCCAATTACATTTGTAACCTGAGGAACTCGTTAATGGGATCATGTTAATTTAACATGATCCCTCCCTGATTTACTCAATGCATTCGCTAATCAAATGCTCAGGTTTTTAAGTGCACTTGAGGTATCAGAGTGGGGAAGACCATAGGGGGGCCTGGTGCTTCTGACCATCCAAGCTCCTCCACCAATCCACTGAGATATCTCATGCTTCCCCCTCCCCCCACCATCCAGCTCTACCGGGTCTCCACAGGCACTTAGCTTTTGAGGGTCTTGATGATCAAGCAAGCTGTGTCCTCTCTAGCTTCTCTGCTGTGGTTTCTTTGCCTGCACCCCTGCAGGATCTGGTCATCTTTGCAAAAAGTTTTTGGTGTGAGGGATGGAGGCTAGGAGGAAGGCCACTCCTGACCTTTGTTCATCATGCCAAAATCCTTGAGGAAAGCCAGCCAAATCCTGCAGGGGTGAGTGATTGCATCCCAGCAGTCTTCGGTCGTCTTTGCAAAAAGCTTTCGACACGAAAAATGGAGGCCAGGAGGGGTGTGCCCCTTCTGACCTCCGTTCTTTGTGCCAAAAGCTTTTTACAAAGATGACTGAAGCCTGCAGGGATGCAGGCAAAAAAACCACAGCAGAGAGGCTGGAGAGGACACAGTTCACTAGATATTTGCAAGGTAAGTGAGTCTTCACAGGCCTAGTGCCTGTGGAGATCTGGCAGGTGGGGGGGAGAAAGAATAGTCAGGGTAAATGGTGCAGTGCCTCTGCAGTGTTTGTAAGGGTGAATGACTGCTGTGGTGCTGCAACATTCATAATCTCAGGACTGTCATAAGTACTTGAGGTGATGTCATAACTTTGAACAGTCACTTAGTGAACTGTCATAACTTGAGGATAACCTATAGTACCAAGCAGGGAAAGTTTACAATTTGTTTTGTATCATCTACCTCTCCTAATCTGTTTCTTGGAATGTTGAGAAAACAAGCCAATATGTTACTAGATCCAAGATCCAAGATACAAAATTTAAATTTAACTCTAGATATTAACTTCTAGAAGGAACGCAGTGGCTCAGTGGGTAAGAGGCTGAGTTTGTGGATCAGAAAGGTCAGCAGTTTGGCGGTTCGAATTCCTAGTGCCATGTAATGGAGTGAGGTCCCATTACTTGTCTCAGCTTCTGCCAACCTACCAGTTCAAAAGCATGTAAAAAAATGCAAATAGAAAAATAGGAACCATCTTTGGTGGGAAGGTAACAGCATTCTGTGCACCTTTGGCATTTAGTCATGCCGGCCACATGGCCACGGAGACGTCTTCGTACAGTGCTGGCTCTTCGGCTTTGAAACAGAGATGAGCACCACCCTCTAGCGTCGGGAACCGACTAGCACATATCTGCGAGGGAAACCTTTACCTTTATCTTATTAACCTCTAATCATGTGGATTTTTGCAACCTAAGTCCTTGTGTTAGAAAGAATAATTTGTGACAAAACACTTTTCTCCGGGTGCTAAATTCTTAGGCAAATGTCATCTCCACACTAAATTCTTAACTGCATTATATATGACATATTTTGCACATATAATCATTGCAGCAATATGCAGGTATTTTGTCCTTGCCCAGAACTAATGCCCAGAACTCCTCATACATAGATGCTCCATCTGGGAACTTTGTTAGGATCCTAGTATCAAGAATATACACTTGAATATAGGTATCTCTTGAAATATATCTGCATTCAACTTGCATACATCAAGGGAATATTCCACCCTTTCTCCCAATATTAAAAAAAAACTTTAACCAGAATGTATTCTAACTTGAAGAAAATATTAAACATATTTAAAAAAAAACTTTAACCAGAATGTATTCTAACTTGCTTTGCCAACTTAGCCATAATATATAACAACATGAAAATATTTTTCAGTGCACAACTTATCTCAACACATCACATAGTGATGCGAAGACAGATAAGAATAGATGACAAAAACCTGAAGTATAAACACTGCTCTAAATGATACATTTATTTTTCTGCCACAGAAATGCATCGCACCCAGACCACATTTGAAGATGCGTTCACTTTTAAAGTGTTTATCTTTGAGTTCATCAATTTCTATTCATCACCCATCTACATTGCCTTCTTTAAGGGCAGGTAAATTTCTTTATTTTTTATTTAATTTAATTGCTATAGTCACTAAGACAAGTCACTCTGGTGGCAAATAATAATAAAATCCATTAAAACCAAGTCCAAGATAGATAGATAGATAGATAGATAGATAGATAGATAGATAGATAGATAGATAGATAGATAGATAGATAGATA
>JANHGC010008428.1:0-17170 GCA_027560395.1 Boaedon fuliginosus
AAGGAAGGAAGGAAGGAAGGAAGGAAGGAAAGAAGGAAGGAAGGAAGGAAGGAAGGAAGGAAGGAAGGAAGGAAGGGGGATTCTGGTTGTGCAACATAAGCTCAGCAAGGTTACACTTGAACTTAGATACTCATTTTGAGCTGTTCAAATGTGTGTACTGAAAATAAAACATTAAATCTTGCTAAGCAGACGAAATTAAGAATTAACATTCCTGTGACATTCTTACTCTAAAGATTAATTCATTCTTTTTAGATGCACAAAATATTCCTCATTGTTTTAACAAAGAATATCATAGGATCAATTCTGAGTATTGTAGGAAGTGACAAGAATGAGACCTTTCTGAGTTCATGGACACCATTCCATAGTAACTTACTTAGTTAAACAAATATGTTGGCTTAATATAAAGTAGATTTATATGTTTGTTAGCCCTGTGAAACATTGAAATATGATTAAGACTACCTTTCACTACAAGAAGCAATTAATCCATTCAACTTCAATTTCTTGTATATTCTGAAGAAGTCACGGTGCTTCCGTGTATTGAGTCAGCATGTATATTTTATTTATTTATTTATTTATTTTCATTTATACCCCGCCTCATCAAGGGGAACTTACAACAATAAAAGCACAATAATATACAATTTAAAGCATTTCTAAACGCAATCACACAACCAGCAGTCAACCAAGGGGGAGGGTACATTAATTCCAGGCCTCCCGCCAGAGCCAGGTCTTAGGGGCTTTACAGAAGGCCAGTAAGGTGGGGGTAAATAATACATTTTATTTATTATTCATTTTTTACTTATACTGCTTCCCCAATTCAAACCCTTTTGTCTGACAAGATTAATACATGCATTCAGATATGTCCATGAAAGCGTCTTTCTTTTTTAATCAACATGAAAGCTGTTTGAAGAAACCTGGTTGATATGTTCTTCTGTCTGGAGCAGATTATTCATTAGGACACCTCATATGCATGTGCTAAGAAGTTTGGGAATATATAATTGGGCAGAACAATTTCCCCCAATCTATTGTTCTTTAGATGTGAGAGACTTCAGCTCCAGAATTTCCAGCTATTTTCAAGAAATAAAAACTCTATTCCTGAAAATTATTCCTAGGATTTGGCCTTATTTGGTATCTTGACTTGTACCTAATACGCCTTTATAAGGATATTTTAAAATGATTTTTAAATTGCTTTTTTCCCCCTTTTTTTCTTTTTTTTCTATTGGCTTAAATGAAGGGAAAATAGTCTAAGAAGGGCTTTCCCCCCAAATGATACACTATGCCTTGCAAATATATATTATGCCTTGCAAAAATACACCTAGACTTCATAACCCTTATTTGCCTTTCAAAAGACTGCTTTTAATCTTGACATCATTAACACAGTCCACTTCTCCCATAGGGAGAAATATATCAACAGTATGCTTTTGAAAAAAAAAATGTTAAAAAAAATTGAACTGGCAGAAAATGTGGTTTTATCACTTCTATAATCTACATCATTTCTTCCATAGCTACACAGCTTTATACATCTGAAGTCCGTCTTTTAAAATCACCTGATAGACTGTGCTTTGAAGTAAACACACATACACACACATCTCCCCTACCTTTAGAAGTAGGTAATCTGGCTTTCCATTAAATTATTTTTGAGGTAAGTAGGACTGGGACATGGAGCAGGGGAAGGAGGACAATTTATGGGTAGTCTTTGACATGAAATAACAATTCACCAAGCACCTTTTCATTTTTTCCATCATCCAATTGATCAGCCAGCTGGTAAGAAATAGATCTGATACTCTTCCACCCCTAGTTAACAGACTAGATCAATTGGCACACAAAGGCTCATGATTTCTAATTTTCTCCTAGGAAATTTTGCTCAGGAACTCTGGTTTTTTGTTGCTAATGGTAGCAAGAGAAAAATGGTTTTGCTACATATCACAGACAAAGGGGCTGCCCCCTTCAGGGAAAATATCTGATTTGTTATTGCTTTTTATCAGCAGCTGAACATCTAGAAAGCAGAGAGGGGAGAATGCACATTTCTCCATATGAATGGATGCATTCACTTGGTTTCTGATCTTCCAGTTGATATGGCAGAAAAGGTTGCTTGCCTCTGGCCTCAAACATACTCTGTCCCTGACATGTATTTTTAGATGTTTCTTAAGAAGTGTTTAAGTGTTTTCTGGGAAGAAAAAAACAGACAGTAGCAGTGGCCTGAGCTCTCTTTCCACAATTGTCATGCCAAACATCATCACTATATTTTGCACTGTAGAAAAAAAAAGAAAAGGAAAAGAAAAGATGGAAAAGGAAAGGGAAAGAGAAAGGAAATTATGGTAGCAGACGTGTCCTTTTATTATTTATTTAGCATATGGTGATGTTATATTAACCAAGAGTGCTATTACAAAGTAGTTATTTGGCTGTCAATGATTGCTAGTCTGTTCTGTTCACACGTATGCGCTATCCAGAGTACACCACAGGGTGAGAAATAGCTCCATATTCATAAGGTTCGATGGCTTTCTGCAGCGTCATCTAGGGCTTTTTCCACCATCAATGTCACCTTGCATTTGGGTATTGCTTTCAGGCAGGTCTGACACCTGCCTGAAATTCGGACTGCCACTCAAAGTGCCATTTCCCCCCCATCAAAATGGTATCTTTTTATCTACTGCATGTAACGTGCTTTTGAACTGCTAGGTTGGCAGGAGTTGAGACAAATGAACTTTGTTGCATGGTGCTAGGACTCAAACTGCCAGAGTACAGATTTTCTCCAGTGTCATTAATCCACTGAGCCACTGTGCCTCTTTTAGCAAACAAGTACTAATTTAAAAAGGCACTGTCATACTAATTTGAATTGCTTGTGTAAGAAGAATGTTAATTAATTCAAAAACAGAACAAAATTGTTTTTCTCCCTTGATATAGAGTCCTCTGCTCAAGTATTTTGAAATCACAAGTGATTTTTTTTTAAATTTAAGATTGAGGCCCACATGGCATGTGATGTTAATACATTTCTGAGTTTCCCACAAATAGCACCGAGGAAGAAACTGAACTGGGATTGTGGACCAGAAGAGAGTAGAAAAACCATTTTCAGGTTCCCAGTCAGAAATAGCATCTCCTGTGCTCCATATGGGAAGAAAGCTGCTATGGTTGTGATATAAGCCTAATTCAAATCTCAACATGAAAAGCTCAACCAGTTAAAACCTTCTCTTCAATACTTTAGTACCAAACAGGCCTTTTCATTTGCCACAGCTGGTTTTTTTTTTTTAAAAAATCAACCGCACAGAGGTTGTAAACATGAATAATTTCCCTATTTCCTGACTATGGCAAACGCTCACCTTTTTGTGTATGAGATGCTGAGTATTAGTCCCTTAATAAGCACTTAGTTGTCTAGTTTTTAAACGGGCCTGGAATTATGCTGAGAAAGCTGAACTCTTTCTCATTAGGTAAGCAGTGCCAAATATATATTAAGCGAAGGCAGAAGATAAAGTAAACAATGAATAACACATTTAATTATTGCAGTCCCATTCTTGGATTTTTTAAAAAGCGATTTACCATAATTTTTTTGGGGGGGGATGTTTCAAGTGAAATTGCTTTTTTTGCTGAATTGCAGTGACCAGAGGAAATAATGGAGTTCTTCCAATTAAAAATTCACCACTGCTTTTGTTTAAACAAAACTGTTGTGGAATACCACCAGGAATAATTGTGCCCCTTATTTTTCCCCTGAAGATTTCTTTTTATTGTCTGTTGTATCTAGATCTTGCACCAACCCAGTTAGGTGTTTTGAAATTAATCTCAATTTGATCACCTGTGAAAATACAACAGGATGACGAAAATAAATAAGGGGTATGAGTAACTAATGCAAGAAGAAAGGAATACAGGGAAGTATGTTTTTAAAAACACTTTAAATACCCACATCACTACCATTATTTTAAAAATGCATGAAATAACCAAATACATTTTCCATGATTGGCGTTTTCTTGGGTAGCCACAGAAGTATGCTGAACTATTGAATACAGATCATTTTTGAATGCTCATTCAATTTTCTTCTCTTGTATGGTTGCATTCCCAGCCAACATGACTGCTTACATTCTTCCCTAATTCCAATAGGCATGGTTTGAAGTTTGTTTCCTTAATATAAAACATATACCTTTGGTAAGTTACAGATAAACTGTTCATTGTGTGCTATGTTATCTTACAGCCACATCATTAGGATGTCAGTAAAGACAGAATTGTTCCAGAAAACACAACATGAAATAATAGATTTAAATTATAAGGAAATATTAGTTAGGATTCCCTTAGTACAAGCTATTCAGTAATGGAAAAGACTGCCTCAAGAGGTGGTAGATTCTAATTCACTGGATGTATTTAACTAGAGACTAGATGATGCTACTAGGGTAGGTATGCTGTATTGATAGATTCCCACACTTATTTGCAGGTTGGACTAGGAGGTCATCCAAATCCCTTCCAGCCTTTCTTTTCTACGATTTTATAGGTTCCAATTGCTGCGATCTATCACCACCTTGTGTTCCCCTTGACCAGGGAAGAAAGGCGGGATACAAATTTAAATAATAAATAAATAAATAAAAATCCATTCAAAGTCACAAAAATTCTCTACTTTCTTTGGTGAACCAAAGGGTTGGCGAATATGGGGCAATAGCATCTAAGAGAGTAAATCTCTAATATGCAAAATAAAAGCCCCCCCCCCTAATTATAAAAATAATGAGGTGGAATAGTTGAACCTGGTATTTTGTCTGTTTTTTCCCTTCTTTCCTATTTAGTATCCCAGGTTTAGTTTGAACAAGAGAATCCCATCTACACTGATTTCCAGAGTTATGATTCTTCAGTAGGAGACTGCATGCATTCTTCAAATTATTGACTCCTTCTATGCTCTCAGTATTAAACACGTGACATACAGTATAGTATTGTCAGAAACCTGTGGTTGTTATAAGTAGACTGTTAATAAATTCACTTTATATTTAATACCAATTTAATTTGCATTCCCAGTAACTAGGCATGAACTGAAATACCTTTAGCATTTCGTTTTAGCTTTCCAAATGTTGCGGGGCATAAAATTACTTGAAAAGATTAACTACAGGTAGTCCTTGACTTACAACCTTCGTTTAATGATCGTTTGACCATTTGAAGTTATAATGGTACTGAACAAAATGACTTATGACAGGTTTTTACGACTGTTGCAACATCCCCATGGTCAGATGATCAAAAATATTTATGACAGTTGAAATGTTGATCGATCAAAATGATCGATCATCTGAGAATAAAGTCAATGTGGAAGGCAGATTCTTTTAGCAACTGTGTTACTAACTTAACAATTGCACTACATTAACAACTGCAATGGTCCACAATGGTTGTAGCAAGAAAGGTCATAAAATGGGACAACAGTCACTTAACAACTATCTTGCATAGCAACAGAAATTTTGGGGTCAATTGTGGTCATAAGTTGAGGATTACCTGAATATCATTATTAAAATAATTACAAAAATGCATTATCTTATGGGAAGTACTTGCAAATATTACTGTAGAAGAAATATACCCGCAAATCCTCTTTTAACGACCCCCTAATCCCTTGCGGGATAGAGTCTGGGCAACTGAATGGAGATGAGTGTTTACTGGCTGGATGCACTTCCTGTCGCCAATGTGGAGTTTTTTTCAGCAGTTATGTCCTCAGTGAGAGAAGAGAGAAATATCTGCCTCTACTAGGATCAAACTCGCAGCCTCCTGATTGTGAGTTTGGTAGCCTCTAGGCCACCACATGCTCAGAAGAAATACACCTGCAAATGCATGCATTAAAACATGCAACCTAATGTGGAAGCAGGTTGAATTGGTGATAGGACTGGAGAAGTGAATGTGTGAGAAAGGGATAGATCTGTCTGAAGTGCATCTGAAAGTTCTTGAATATTAATATAAAAATATGTTTAGATTGTTTTGTTTCTTTTTATTCTACTTTGCATATATTTGGCTAAAATATGATAACCTAAAGGTACGATAGGATTAACAAAGCCTATCCACAAGCACAGTAGGTAGAATAACCCAGCTTCAGAAGAATCCTTTGTAAAGAATAAATAAAATGCTTCCTTTATGTTATTAGAAAATGAAACGAAATCTAATAGTTGGATTCCCTTTGCCTTTGAAAGGGTTTTCTTTTATTATATTAAGGTTGTACAGCTCTCTGAAAGGATTACTTCCTCAAAGGCTTAGCAAAGTGTCCTTTTAAAACAACTTCAAATCAAAGCAATGTTAAATAATTAAGTTTGCATTAATGAATTAAATAATTATTAAATTGTTCTGCCTCCTTAAGGCTGTGGCCATGGTTGGTGGCCACAAAAGGTATTTAAAGGGGGTTGGTGCTGGAGAAAAGGTTGAGAACCACTGACTAAAATGATTAATTATGTTAATGTATTGACCAATTAATTATCTTAGCAAAGAATACCTACAATTATAAAGTAGAATATAAAACAAAAACCCAGTTTGAAATCCAATCGTTTGAAAAGACAAGAGAAAGAAGTTCACATTTTGACCTATGTAATTCATATGTATATATTATCCTGTATTATGTATACAGAACATGTTTCTTCTGTGCTCTTATGCTCCTTTATTCACTGCAATAAAACTATTTACCTTTTATTGTTTGTTTGTTTGTGTGTGTGTCTGCTTTGAAATCAGAAACTGAGACAGAAGATTAGGAAGCCTGAACAGGCATAATGGCTAGTAATACAACTACAGCTCTGGAATTTTCATCAGAAATGGCCCAATCTTTAGGCAGAATAAGGCAACTACTATTATACATTTTTATACCAGTACAATATAGCATTGTGTTTGTTAAGCCATGACTTTTTTACTGCCACTGAGAAGGGTGTGTGCAACTTTATTCTGCAGATGTTAAAATAATTCAATTGGCCTTGGTGTTTTGAACCATGAGTTTGAGAGAAAGGATGACCTTGTGGTTTTGCCTTGTAGTGGCAAAATGTCTTGAATCAGCTATTGTCTTTACTGATGCAAAGCTAATTAGTAACGTATTCATTAACACTAACATGCTAGCAAATTCTCAGTCCTAGTATGATTATTATAAAAAGAACAGCAGCAACTCTACACTTTTCCAACAACTATGCCAATATCTATCATCAGAATATCTGTGTCCAACTTTTTAAGCTGCATGTACCGCTAAGTATTTAGCAATTTCGGCTAGCCACTAGATATTGCTACCTGCTTCCTTTAGAATTCTAAAGAATTAGAATTCTTTCAGAATTCTAACAGTATGATTAGAAGGGAAAAGGGAGGAGACTTTGCTGACAGCACACTGAACCATTTTCCCAACTGCCTCTTCCACTGAGATACATTAGGGATTGTGTTTCTTAGCAGTCTCTGTTCTGATCCAGCTTAGTTTTGAATCTGGGTTTTATTTTGCTGGCGTCTTTCCCCTCACCAAATTTGATCCAGCTCAGTTCTGCTTTCTGCAGACAAATGGGCAGCATTCTGAATCTCTTCCTTCCAACACTCCATTGGACTGGCAAGAATAACAAGAAAATAATGGCATCCAGATTCTCTAAATACGCAGTATATTTAATGGTAAGGTTTGAAGCCATAGTGCCTGAATGAAGGAATCACGGAATGAAGGAATTTAATTCTCTTCAAAGTAATTTTTCCAATGAATCCATATTTACTAAACTTTAAAATGATCCCAGATGTGCCTGTGATACTGGAAACTCATCAAGTAAAACACTTATCAGTTGAGTAACATAATACACTATGAATCCTTTGGACAAATCTGATGCAATATGGATTAAAGAAAAGAGGTTTTTTTCCCAAATAGTAAACAATGTGGCTTTCCATTCTCTTACATTGTCTAGAAAACCCAACTACCTCACTTTTAATCCTCTTTCTACCTTCATTGTCTCCCTGACAGTACCCTATAAACAAATTCTCTTGTTTATCTGTAATTAGATCAAACAGTTGATTTAGGAATTTCTTATTATGGATCATATTTTTGCTGTAGGTTGATCACTTTGCAAATAACAGAACAATTGAGTTGGAAGGAACTTTGGAGATCTTCTAGTCCAACCCCCTGAACAAGCAGAAGACCCTACAAATGGCTGTCCAAAACATCCCCAGTGATGGAGCACTCACAATATCTGAAAGCAAGCCATTCCACTGATTAATTGTTATGTCAGGAAATTTCTCCTTATTTCTAGGTTGGTTCTCTCACTGATTAGTTTCCATCCATTGGTTGTTCAGATGCAAAGGTTCTTAACAGTATGAAGAAAATAACTTGGCTTTAGACAATTGCTTTTTGTATATTCTGGTATGATCCATTTCTGAACCTGGAAAATCAGTCACATATCCAAGCTCTTGATACTTGTCCTATAAAATTGTAGCTGATTCTCAGTTTTCTAGTATTGTCAGGAATTTTTTTATCTGGAACAGGATATTTCAGCTCCAAGGCCATAAATGTCTTAAACCTCCATGAAAACAAGCTCTTTTGACTATATGAAAGACCAAAAAAACAACAATCCATCATTAAAGTTATGTAGAACTTTCTAAAACAATTTGAATGATGAATCTGTTTACTTTCATGTTACCTTCTCACACATTGTTATAAAGAAAAATAATAAATCTCATGACACTTCTATATTTGTCCAACTGCCTGCCTTTAAGTCAGTCTGGAGTGTTTGATTGCTGAGCCGCAGTCTTCTCCAGATAAGCAAGTAACGGTGGGCCATCCATTTATTACAAAAAAAACAACAACTTACAAGTCAAACTTGTTTCTATTCTTAGTGATTTATGCAGATCTTTTGGCAGGTGGATTTGAAAGTGATAAGGAAAACAATGCCTGTTCCTCAGAGCATTTCTTTCCCAATTAAATCACATCAGATGAAGGATGGAATTATACATTCCATAGGAACAAATGTTGCAAGTCTTTGACAACTACTTTTTCTAAGAAAAGTAGTTTTGACAAGACACAAGTTTATCAGAAAAATCCCTGCAAATTCTCTCAACATAACAAGCATGCTTTGAAAAGTAACCAGGGATTTGGGATTTCATAAAACATCAGTAATTTGTGGAAAGCTTCAAGGGAAAATAAGACGCTTCCTAACAGAAATTAGAGATATAAATTAACATATCCCTTGATATGGTAGGAACAATATTCCTATATATATATATATACATGCAATAAACATGCATATGTTTATTGGGATAACAGTATTAAATATATATTTTAAGGGTAAGGTAGGAACACTATTCCTATATATACATGCAAGTGTATATATTAAGGGTAAGGTAGGAACACTATTTCTATATATACATGCCAGCCCCTCCAGCAGCCGTATCAGATGAGGAGGAGGTATGGGAGTCAGGATCAGCATCAAGGCAACCTGAGAGCTCCAAAGGGAAAGAGGGAATCCACCTGTCAGAGAGACAGAGATAGAGATGGAGCCTGGGCCATCCATCAGATGGAGAGTCAACAGCAACCAGGTCTGGAAGTGACTGATGAGGAAGAGGAGAAACAGTTGGGTCTAGTGCCTGACACATGGATGCACAGAAGGCAGAGGAGAGGAGAGCAGTAGAAATCTGTGGGCCAATCCTTGGGACAGAATAGTCACCACTGCTAGTGAAGCCACACTCCAGCTCTAGGGATAAAAGGCAAGGGGCAGAGATGAATAGATGTGGCAGACAACTATTCATCTCCCTGCCAGACAGACTTGTTAGGCTGCTGTGAGAGAGGCTTTTTGCTGGGGCTGCAGGCACTCCTAATAAAGGAATCATTGGGAACAAAGGAAGAGATGTTTGGGGAGTTGGGTCAGTACATCCATATACAGGTAGTCCTCAACTTACAGCCAATTGTTTAGCAACCATTCAATGAGTGAATGACTGACTGACTAACTGACTGACTGACTGAGAGGCTAAAAAACCAACAAAACTTTGATGAGCTCTAAAATGACCTCTCCTTAGTGAAGGAATAGCAAAAAAGCAAATGAAATCCAGGGTAAGTCAGTATCTTATTCTATAAATTGGACTCTGAGCCTTTGCCAAAAATGTGGCACTAATCAGTGCTATTGGACACTTCCCTGTGACCTTAGACCCAGTGACTCTCAATGGAAGAGAAAATGGCAGATTTCTCAGTTGAACATTACCTGTTTCCTGTAACTGTATATGAGCAACTGAACAATTCATGGAACTAGAGATGTTGAAAATTGGCAGTACACAAGAGGAATTATATCAGGAAGATGTTATAAGTCAGACTCTCAGACTATTCTAGAAATTAATTGTTCAGGTTGGGGAAGGTTGATATACAGAATATAAGAACACAGTTTGTAGAACTATAACTATAATCTAGGAACAAAAGAAAACCAACGAATAGAAAACCTTGGGGAGGAAATGAAATCATACCTTATCTAAAGTAATCAATAAATAGAGTACAATACTCTGGCACTTTGATGTACACAAGAGAAGACACAGAGTTATCGATTTTGACATGGAAGCTTTAAGAGCTATTTCTTCTCTTTAATTCTAACTGTGCACAAGATTTCCTATGAAGAAAAAAAAGGTCATCCTACAAAGAGAATTGAGTGGATATGAGCAAAAATTCTATCATTTTATCTTTCTTTCAGTCTTTTCATAACTTGAGAGTCATCTGCCTTGAGATTATTCCCTTTATAGCTAGTATGACTCATGAAATTAAAACTCAGATATTAACTATTTAAACTTTATTTTAAAGAAGTGTCAAGTGTCCCTTTCTTAGCTTACCTGTTCATTCACAGGGAGAATATTTGAAAATAGTACTCCTGATTGTGCTTCTTGTCTGGATTGCCACCTAGGGTGATCAGAAAGAAACTCAGAGCCACCCCAGCTTAATTTTGCTAAGTATAAAATGAGTGGTAGAATTACTTTGACACTTTACCTTATTAATGGTAAATATATTTCTAGAAATCAAAATGGTTTTTGTTTCCATCCAGGGTTCCATTGTGGTGCAGAATTACAATCATATTGTAATCTGACAATGAAAAATATGCCCTTAGAGTTGAAATCAGTTATTTATTTATTTTTTATTTATTTATTTTTATTAGATTTATACCCTACCTCTCTTTCCTGGTCAATGGGAACTTGAGGCAGCTCACAACAGTTAAAAAAAATGCAATGAAACAACCATTAAAATTAATAATACAGTATATTAAAAAAAATTACAACACAATAATAAACCAACCAATAATCATTCTTCCAGGAGGTGGGCATCAATTCCAAGCCCACCAACAGAGCCAGGTCTTAGTGGCTCTGTGGAAGGCCAACTGATTAGGGATGGTTCTGATCTCCATCGGTAGTTGGTTCCAACGGGCCAGTGCCGCCACAGAGAAGGCCTTAGCTTGGGGACCTGCCAGCCGACATTGTTTAGCTGACAGGACCCGTAACAGGCTGACCCTGTGGGATCTAACTGGGCACTGGAATGCATGTGCAATGCAGAGCTGTTGCAATGCAGCTGGGAGGCAGGTATATCAGCAACAAGCTCAACTGAACCCCTGAGTCCAACTTCAAGAGGAGAGACTCACATCCGACAATCTCTGGAGCAGTGCGTTTCTGTGGGATGAGATTCTGGCAGATAATAACAGCCACCCCACCGCCCCTGTCCTGGGGTTGTGGCTGATGTAACACTTGAAACCCGGCGGGGCATATTTCGATGAGAGGGACATTCACCTCCTGCCCCAGCCAGGTCTCGTTGGTGCAAGTCAGGTCGGCCCTCTCCTCCAGAGGGGTCGGAACATGGTACCACTGCAGGGATGGGTTTCTCCCGGTTTGCTGGTTACACACTTCCAGATCAGCTGTCAAAAGCGCGCTGCACGGGATCGCGTTCAAAATCTTCGTGGTGTTCTGCAAATACTCTGATCCAATAGCTAACTCATTTCCAGATATTAAAAGGTAGGTATTAGTTTTTGAACACTGTTCTTTAATGTTCTGGGCAGGGAAAGGAGGTGTCCTGGATTAGAATGGAATGGAATGGAATAGGAATAAGGAATAAGGAATAAGAGTTAGGAATTAGGGATAAGAATAGAATGGAATGGAATGGAATAGAATTCTATTCTTGATGAATGTATTTTATTTTATTTTTCTTCTTATGTACATTGAGAGCAAATACACCAAAAACAAATTCCTTGTGTGTCCAAGTGTGATTGGACAAATGAGCAATTTGTCTTTGGTATGTATGCTCTCAATGTACATAAGAAGAAAAAATAAAATACATTCATCAAGAATCATCAAGAATCATAAGATACAACACTTAGTGATAGTCATAGATTACTAACAAGCAATAAGCAATCAAATCTAATATTCAAATATTAATCAAAATAATTAAATACTAGGAAATAAAAACTATAAATTGTAAAGATACAAGCAATGTGGTATACTCATAAGTGAGAAGAGATAAGAACTAGGAAGGTGAGAAGAGTAATAGTATACAGTAATAATTTACAGTAATATACGGTAATAATTTGACAGTGTTATGGATATTAAGCACAGGTTTGGTATAAATGATTCAGTGCCAGTTCAGGCAACTTACTGAAGCATCTATATTTCCCTTAAGGAAAACAAAATAAAAATCTGTATTTCCTATCAATTTTATAAATGTTCTAAGGGGGAAACAGGATGATTTGAAATGTTCTGGAATCTCACCCTCGGCTTATACTCAAGTCAATAATTTTTACCAGTTTCATAGGTAAAATTGGGTACCTCGGCTTATGTTCGGGTCGGCTTATACTCGAGTATATATGGTAGATCCTCTGAAGTCAATTTATGGGGGAATTTATATAAATACTAACCAAGAAAGGAACCAAAATACATCTTTGCTTGACTCTCTTGACTATTGAAATCAGATCAGAGATTTGCCCAGGCTGACTATATTATTTTTTGAGGCATATGTTGTCATGCATCTCCATAATAGCAGTTTGTTGATTGTAGAACTCTTGGATCCAGTCTGCCCTAAAGTTGATTGAACATATGGGAATTTTTTGATGCACATTTTTTAGCTAAATGCTGCATAATCAGGGTTGACTGTTCATTCTTAATTATATTCTTTTTTTCTCAAATTATGGGCAGGAACTTCCAGTTCAGTCATCTGGATATACATTTTAAAATTATATTATATAGTTGTATAGATCTGTAGTGGGCAGTATTGTTTTGGCTACTTTTTTGGAAAAAAAAAGGAAGATAACTATAGCTGGAATGTCAGCTGGATTCTTTGTGTAAGAGAATAATGATGCCAGCCCATCAATCTGTTTGCCTTCCATTAGCTGTGCCACAATACAATAGTGGCTGGGTACTTTGCCCCATTTTATTAAGTGTTTGATCTCTAGAAGATAGCTAAGTGTTAAAGTAGGAGTTTCCTCATATAGAACATGAAAGTATGTCTCTTACGCAGGCCTAGGTATGCAACAAGCCATCCAAGATGGATCAGATTTAGAATGACCAATGATAATCTAACAAGGAGATGAAGTAATTTTGGATTTAACAACATTTATCATCTCTTAGATTTGAAAAATAGTGCAGCTGTTACTTATTCTCTTCACAGCACATAACTGAATTGAGCAGTTTTTGGCAACAGCACAACTGTAATGAAATCACTTCTGAAAGGTTTGAACTTGGCATGTGATCAAAATTCAGATAATTGGCAACTGGTCATACTTAGGACTGTTGTAGCATGCCAGGGTCATGTGATCACTTTTTGCAACCTTCTGACAAGCAAAGTTAATGGGGAAGCCAGATTCATTTAACAATCAGGTTACTAACCTATCCACTGCAGTGATTCACTTAATAACTGTGACAAGAAAGGTTGTAAAATGAGGCAAGACTCATTTAACAATTTCTCACTTAACAACATAAATGTTGGGCTCAATTGTGGTCATAAATGGAGAACTACCTGTACTTTCGGAAGAATTGCACTAATTAGCATTATTTTTACGTAGTCATGCCACCTTATCATCATAAGGCTGGCATCAAACAGATGGTTGGAGTGACTTTCAGTGGACCACCTGAGAGTACTCAAGGGTATATTGGCCACCTTCAAGCCTGTCTATCATTTCAAACTGGGAAAACATGGTAGGCAAACTGGTAAATAATAGTCCAGTCACAACTGAGTTATTCTGGGCTGAGCATATATATCATTGTAGCGATCACCATTGAGAATAAAGACATTGTGTCATTGATCTAGCCAGAATATCTTATGGCTCATGGAAAATATATTAAAATAATTGCATCATGGAAATTTTTTCTTTAATTTTCCATCACTTTTTACGGTTTTTGTACACAGAACCAGAAAGATGAAGGTTGGATGAAATCTGTTTTTAGACAGTAATTAGGTAGTTTTGCATAGTTTTGAAAATTGGAAAGATTTTCTAATCCTTGCGTTCTTGTCTTAATAAGAAATGATTAACAAAATTCAGGCTTGCTTACCTCTTTTGATTTTTTCTGCTTACCACAGTGTCAGTTACTTCAATTATTTCTATTTAATTACATCCTAGCATTTGAACTATCCTCATTAACCTTCATCAGAGTGAATCATCCGAGCTAACGCAGATCATGGAAACAACATCTTGCACAATCCTTCTCCCAAACCCACCCGCTTCCTTGGCTTTTGCTTTCCCTGAATTCCTTCAAGTCATTAATTGAATATTAAAGCACTTGGCCATTTAGCTTTTCAGATCATAAAGCAATGTGGGTAACATGAGGCTGCAATAGCTCAGTAGTCTCCACATTCTCTTCTTCTTGCTTCATTAGCATTTTTAAGAAGAGACTACAAAAATGTACAGAAAAAAATGTTTCATCTAAAATTAGCAGCAAGTGAAGGACAAATGTTTACCCTAAGCACGTCATTAATATGTGACTGTTCTTTTGATGGCTGATAGTCTCTGAAAGAAAGCTGAGATTTTTCAGTGACACATTCAATCATTGGCTTTCTGAATCTGTGAAAATATATCCTGACTAGACATTTATAGAATTATGGTGTCAAATGACTAAAAAGGAATATGTACAGACCTCCTACATTCCCTGTCTATGTATGCCCTCACCAAAATCCACGAGAAATTTTGGTGAGAGGCAACACATAGATGCTTAATGTTTTGGCCTTATTTGAGAATAACCTCTGTGAAAGAAGAGGTTAAAGGATCCACAAGTCTTTATCCTGGACCTAGCATATTGTCAGAACCAAAATCAGTTTCTGTTAGCTTGGGATTGCCTGATTGTGTGATTGGATTTGAAAGCTGCCTGGCTTCAGAATATAAATATGATGACCAACAGTTCAAAACAGAAAAAATAAAAAAGCACCCAGACAACAATATCCAATATACAGAGAGATAATACACAACCATCCTACGTTGATGTCCTGGGAGAGCAATCATGTTTTTAAAGACCTCCAGATCATCACCAGGATGAGAGACATATGAACTGTGGGAACCCAATAAGTTAGGGAGGAGGCAACGTGAGGCGGTTCCTAATACTGCTGTACATTCCTTGCAAAAGCTCAAGGAAGTCTTCTGTCCGTTTTGTTTTTTGTAATAACTTCTGGACATTTCCCTCAAGGATGTATGTAGAATACATTTCAATAATTTCTGCATGAGGTGACTAGACCATGAGTGTACTGTTTGAAGGTCCTCTCAAACTAGGAGCAAGTATGGTAGTTGATGGATAAAATAGAGCTGCTCAGAGGTTCTCTTGCCACAACAGCTACCTGCCTTTTGTGCAAGAGTAATGAGTTCAAAGAGGTAAAAAAATATTGAACGGAATCTTTTGTGTAAGGCTCTACCAAGACCTACCTTTTATCACTTAGGCATGCAAGTACATTCAAAGTATCAGTTTTGTATTTGATTATAAAGAGTAGAGGAAATGGATAAAATATACTCTTGATAAATGTTTGATTTTTCTTCAATACTTGCAAGCATGGCGTAAACAACGTATAGTACATATGATTCTTACATCTTATATATCAGTTACAAATGGCAGGTGAGGGAATCCTTAGCCATTTATTTCAGGTTTGCAGAAAGCAGGAGGCAAGAGAAGGGTAAGAAACTCTGAACACTTTAGACAAAATGGGAAAAGCACTTTTTACATTTTTTTTTTGCAATGCATTAAGAATAGGCAGACTGATGTTCCAAGATCAAGTTTTATATTCCCCTCTGTTGGCATCTTCCAGAATCGATGTCCCACTTTACTTCAATTGTTAAAACATAGGAAGGTAGCATGCTTCATAATGCTTGTCTCTCACAACAATTCCATTTGCAAGAATGTGCTGTAGACTACAGGGTGAGTGGTCATAGCTCATGTTTTCATTGTAAAACCAAGGCAGGCTATCATCCCAAAGTGAAAGATACAAAGAGCTATTCCCAAAGGTGCTTTTTTCAAGAGGCAACTGGACTTTCTGTTTTTTCTTTGAAGATGTTTCGCTTCTCTTCCAAGAAGCTTCTTCAGCTCTGACTGGATGATGGGAAATGGAGGGATTTATACCCCTTGTCAATAGTTAGTCATTTGCATTTTTTTTAGCAAGATGTTAAGGCCAGCTGGAGGTTTATCTGTGTTGTTAGAGTCACCTAAATAGTGCAAATATAGTGTAGAGTCTTCTTGGAACTGTTGAAAGGATTGTGTTGTAGACTGGAGATAGATGATGTCACACTCCTCCCACTCTGTTCAGAGAGGGCTGTTCAATTTTGAGATAGATGGCCTCTTTGACCCCTCTTTCAAACCAGAACACTTTACTGTCTTCAAAAGAGTGACCGTTGTATTTTAAATACAGATGGACTTCTGAATCTTGTCCTGGTGGGTTTGTTCTCCTATGTTGTGCCATGCATTTATGAAGTGGTTTTGTTTCCCCAATGTATAGGTCTGCACATGGCTCACTGGATTGTACTGCATATACCACATTTCTCTTGAAAAAGCACATTTGGGACAACCATAACCTGTATGACTGAGAATCTCCATAAACAATGGGGTATTGTTGGGAATTATATCTGAAAAAAAGACTAGAAAGAATAGTTGGATTTGGAAAGGTATCACTAAATGTATCAGTTATTGTGACGTTTTTGAGTTTGATGGTTGTTGCTAATAGCTTAATGATGATATAAGACTCAGAGCTAAGTATATCTTAAGCAATAAACTATTTTATATATATATATGTTTTATATATATATTTCATGTGTGTTTGTAT